>JANHFL010005375.1:64951-75739 GCA_032468155.1 Oxyrhabdium leporinum
TGCTTATAAGCTGTAAACCGCCCCGAGTCTTCGGAATGGGGCGGTATATAAATGTAAAAATAAAAAAATAAAAAAAAACAGGGTGGGGTGTGTGTGACACGGCCCAAGCCATACCCACCAAGCCACGCCCACAGAACCAGTAGTAAAAAAAATTGAATCCCACCACTGAGCAATTTGTCTACACTTCTACATTTGCGACCGTTATATTCTGATTTTACAGTTTCCAAAAGATTAAAAACATGAGTTAAAGGAATATTTTTTTTACCTGGGAAGGGAGCTTGCCTGCATTAGCAGGTTTACTAGTAGACCAAGCTAAAGTATGCGCTGAACCACAAGCTACTCTGTTGATCTTTTTACCCTGAAGTGCTGCAACCAGACGTGGCCTTTGAATGGCATTAGTTGTCCCATCTCCAAGCTGCCCTTCATCATTATCTCCCCAGGTATAGACTTCACCTGTACCATTCAAAAGTATTATTTACCAACTCAAATAAATCAATCACAATAATGACTTAGAAACATGTCATTTTCCAAATGACTTCAACAACAATATCTTTTAATGAGAAGTAATAATTAGCATACAACAATCGAAACATTTAATAAGACATATATATTAATGCTACAGATAATACTGCTGACTGTTTCAGCAGTCTCAGCAGACATGAGTATTTCCTTTAATTAATTTAGTGTCAGTTTAGCAACAGAAGGAGAAAAATAGGTGGTGATTCAGGAATTGTCATGTCTCAGAAAACAGCTGATGATATAGTCTTCTGGCTGATTAACTTGGACAAGGAAGTATTCTATACATGCATGACACTGAAAATGTATGCTTGTTAGAAATCAGAGGCATAGCCTCTACTTTAGCACAAAGGAAAAAGAGAACCTGGATACTTGAACCTGATTTGGGGGAAAGGGGGAGGGGAGGCACAGGAAATTTAAGCTATTAGTATTTCTTAGGATAATTACATTCATTTGCTGAAGTCAATTGTCACAATGTTGTTTTTGATAATATTCTAGCATTATCTTCTAATATCCTGAATTTTGAACGCTACTTCTGTAACCATTTCAGCTTCAGTAAAGTATACCCTTGGCAAAACAAATGGTCAGGAGTCTTTCTTTGCTAGATGACTGAGTGGGATTGTTGAGATTAAGCTGAATCTGAGGCTTTCCCATGCAAACAATACAAAGTAAAGTTCCCGCTCCTGCACCCCTTCACCCCCTGCCCATTCCCTGATTATCTGCAAAGGTCCAATGAGGTGCTCAGGAAACAGGTGCTCAGTTCCCAGCTCTGCATATCGTAATGACCTTGGCTGGCTGGAGATTCTCAAATGCCTCAACTGGGCTTCGATGCCCCCCTTTCTTCACATTCCAATCCTTGCCTCCCCTCCCAGGCTAATGTCTGGCTATCAGCTCATGAAGCTTGGATAGGTGAAATGCAGCCATGACTTATACTATCACCTATGCTTCTAATTTATTTTCTTGGCTCTGTTGTAAAATTTCTAGTTTCTTGACTTCCACATGCTGCTTCTATTGCTTCATTACAACCTTTGGCAAAGGCATTCAGAAGCAATGTACTTGAGGAGTACATTAAGTTTACATGTGCAATGCACATGTAAAGGTTTACCACTTGGTCATGTTCTGCACAAATTGAACATAAGGCAAAGATTATTTTGGAAGATTTTCTTCAGAAATTGTGAAAGGACACATTTTTTAAAAATTGAAGGCAACTGGGATTTGAAGTAAATACTCAGCAGTGTACCAAAAGACCAGTGATGATATAATAGCCTTCTAAAATGTATTCACTTTGGGAGTTTAAGACTGTTGTTTTGTTTTTAAAGGAAGTGAATTATTCCACATACCATCTTCAGTACAACACACGCAGTGTAAAGAACCCGTTGCTATGGCAATTACTTTCTTTCCTTGTAAACCCTGGACTTGTCGAGGTCTTCGAACATGGTCATCTGATCCATGACCTAATCGATGGTAATCGCCTTTGCCCCTATATCCAAAACATGAATTGCAATTAACACATCCATCTTTAATTGTTCCTAATTATACAGGAATGTAAATTAGGAGAATATAGATTTTGATATAATTCTGTTCCCTATATTTAAAAAAGCAGATACCACAAAAATAAACCTGTGATCTTCTTAGATTCCATTAAAGAAGCATAATTTTGCTAAAAGAATACTTTACCTCTGTTTGTAACAAATGCCAGTATTATGTTTTTTAACCTCCAGCCTGCCATGATTACGTTTTTGTTTAAAAGAAAATAAATCACTAGGAATGGTATTACATTTTTTGGAAGAATAAATATACTTACCAAGTGTACACTGCTCCTGATTTGGTAAGGGCCACAGAAAATTGTGAACCACATTCTACTTTAACTACTCCAACACCAGTGAGAGAATCAATCTAGGGGGGAAAAAGTTTAAACACAGCTTGTCAAAGAAGGTAACTGCAGAACACGCAGCATATTGCGGTGTCTTAAAAATAAAGCTCTACTCTATCCAAAAAGATACTACTAAAATCCATGTTTCATTATTTTAAGAAATAATTGAAAATACTCTGATCTCATTCTCTTTTCTTTATCAGCTCTGTTTAATCGAGCTACCCACCCATTTCCCCAGAGAAATATAAACCGGAGAAAATGAAGGCCACATCTGAACCAACCATGTATTGGTGAAAATTGCTTTCATTCCCATGAAAGCAGACAACAGCCATGTAGTGCAGTCTCAGAAAGAGTAAAACAATTGTTAAAAAGAGCCTTAAAATTCAGAATGAATATATATATATATATGTGTGTGTGTGTGTTTCTAAGAAAATGGCTACATTCATAGAGATCTGATCAACTGCTGTTATTAATAAAGATGTGCCTACATCTTCTGTATATTCATGTTTGTTACCAGCCAGGAAGAAGACATTTCTGTTATCACACCTGGTGTATGGAATACCATACACCTAATTGTAAATCATTTACTTATCTTTTCAAACACTTCAAGCAGTTGCTTAATGGCTCACAATGGTGAGTCATATCTAATGGTTTAAACACACTAACATATGTCCGTGATTATTTCATAATATTATTGGATTTTAATACTATACACTTGATGGAAGTGACACAGAATGTCAGGTAGAGTAGAAAGGAATCTGAAAACTTTCCCTGCTTTTTCCCGTTTTAAATTTCCGAAAACAAAAGTACAAGCCAGAGGGACCAACATTTCCAATCGCGGGAGAAATCAGAATCTTTCGTGGTCTTCTGTAACTTATTGGACTTTCTTCAAACTAGTCTGAAATGCATTTGTTAAGTCCGAGAAATTATTGATACACACAGATTTTCTCGAATGAAAATGCTGTTTAGCTCATATCATTCAACATTATTCCAAATCCAACAGATAAGTCAAAATATTTTTACAATGTAGAAAAATGGTGCACTTTTTTTCTCATTTTACTGAAGTATGAACGAAGTACCTTCATTGGCACTTTGCAACCATCACTTCCGCCTCTCCCAAGCTTTCCATAGTCTCCATCTCCCCAGGACCAGACAGTATCATCATCAGTCAAACAGAGAGTCTGTGCATCCCCACTGCCACAGGCTATGTCAATCACACGGTAACCCTGGAGTGCTTCAACCTGTCAAACAAGAATTTGGTTATCAAAAAATCCAAGCGATCAGAGCTTTAAAAGGTCAATTACTACAATACTACACATTCATGTAGGTCTTCTCTTTACTGATTGATCATTTGCATCCATTTCATGAAACAGGAACCTATGGCATTATTAACTTTTAGATGTGGCATTCATTTCACTGAATTAATATTGTATTTTGATTTGCATGCACATTATACTATTGTGTTTTGCAATTTTAAGATTTTCTAGTAAAATGAAATAAAAATTAAGTAAAAGTAAAAAATGAATTGAAATTCAAGCAATGTTTTATAATTTTCATTTTTACAAGGTAATTTCAGCAAAGTAAAAGATAGCCTGAAACAGAAGTTAAATATAGCTGATTGCCCTGACCTTATTAGACTTGCCATAACTGGCTTAAGAATAACTTTCAATATGAATTATAATTCAATGTTAATAGCTACATAGTAAAATTATACATTGAATTGACTGCTTCTTTAATAATGAATGTATTATACTGATCGCACTACCATCTGAATATTTTTTTATACATAATTGGATTTTTAATAGTGATTTTAAAATAGCTGTATGGTTGATGTTTTTATGTATTTTCTAAAAAATATTTTTTGTGGTTTAAGATGGGTGGATGAATGAATGAATGAATGGATGGATGGATGGATGGATGGATGAATACTTCCAAAAATAAATCCGGCAAAACAGGAGATCCAAAGTTATTCGTTTATTGATTTTTGACTTCCTTAAATCTTTTGCATGAAATTTGGCATAATGAGGTGACCTATTACGAGTTGAATTGAATTCTTTACCAGTTAAAAAGGTGGTTCAGACATACAACCTGGATAGCATCTCACCAGCTTGGGTTTCAACTGATCCTCACTGTCCCCATGACCAAGACGTCCGTATCTTCCCTTGCCCCATGTATAAAGATCTCCTGCAGCAGTAATGCATGCACTGTGTGCTCCACCAGCAGCAATATCAACAACTTCTATGCCCCGCAAAGATTCAATTACTCGAGGACGATCACAAGGACTAAACAAAATAATTGTAAAGCATAAAGGGCAATACGTTAGTAAATACATTGTGTAGTGCAAGGTATAACAGATTAACTGGAACAGTTAAAACACAGTTTGAGACTTTTCAAGATAAATAATCCTTACACATTTTTGCTGCCTTTAAGGATTATACAGAGCTCTCGTGTTTTGTTCTGCTCTGAACTTGTGGGGGGAAAAATCCAGTGATAAGCCACTGCAATTCCATACTCCCAGCTTCCCTCTTTCTCTCAAATGCATGCACTACATTCTGAACTATGCCTGCTACTTCAAAATCCCTGGCACAGATTAGTGGTTAGTGCAATTCAAACCTGCACCATGCACCAATGTCTAATCCAATTGGTGTATTAAAGTTTTCCATTTCCTGCTAAATTATTCTTCAGTTATTACAAACACTGCAGCTTCATTGCTTTGCTGATATGGTCTATCAAGTCAGTTCTGGCTCCTGCTGACCACCGAAACAAATCCTGCAGGTGTTTGGGACAACGTTTTCAAAATGATTTAAGTACTTTCTTCCTAGAGTGACTAATCCTCAATTATCCAACTGAATTTCATGCCTAAAGCAGGACTAGAACTCAGTCTCCAGGCTTCTAAGCCAGCACTTTAACTATTACACCAAGCTGCTTTAGGATTTTACACATCTATGGAACATATATGATATTACTTATAAAACTGTGCTACCTTCGGTTGCCATGGCCCAGTTTGCCATCTTCTGCTTCACCCCAGGAATAAACCTCTCCCTCTGAAGACAACGCTAGACAATGTTTTCCTCCAGAATTCACAGCAACTTTCTTGATAAACACATGCTGAATGGATTCTAGTAATGTGGGAGTAGAAACAGACTCTGTCCCCCCAATTCCAAGTCTTCCACCTGCACCATATCCTGTGGCATAGAGCTAAAACAAAAAAAAAATTACTTGTATGAATTTCTCACACACGAATATTAGATGACTTCAAGAACAGTACCGCTATCTAAAATTAAGATCTTTGTTGTTTTTCACCAATTCTGTTTACTTCACCTAGAAGCATTTGTATATTTTAGGCTGATTATCATATTCTTTGCTAGCTTTGTCTGTATTCTACAAATCTTGGTGTTACCATCCATGTGCAGCCCATTTCTTGATTTATGTCTGCTAAAAAGTTCAGCTAGAGAAAATTTCAAAACATTGCAGGTCCATAAAATTCAAGTGATTGTAAATAAACACTCACCAGCATTTGGTCTGATTTCTAATATTACCACAGTAAATAATCAGTATTACTCTTCCCATTATTGTCATTAGCCAGGCTGTTCTTTTATTATGGAAGGCCTGGTCAGTTTCCATCTAGAAAGTTCAATTCCAACATTCATAACCCACTACTGTAATAATTCTTTTTGAAAGACACTTTTGAGAGATGAGAATTTATTAAGTGATTCTGGAAGATTTGGACAGAAATAAAGCACTATTTATAGCAATAGCACTTAGACTTATATACTGCTTCATAGTGCTTTACAGCCCTCTCTAAGAGGTTGAGTCAACATATTGCCCCCAACAATTTGGGTCCTCATTTTACCAACCTTGAACAAAAGAAGGCTGAGTCAACCTTGAGCCGGTAAGGATCAAACTGCTTGCTATGGGCAGAGTTAGCCTGCAATACTGTATTCTAACCACTGTGCCACCACTTTTCCTTGTATATGGCATGGAATATAACAGTATATGCCACACATAGCAGTGTGATTCACTGGATCATTAAAATAGTGATCAATTGCTTTTAATAAGACAATAATTTTCCTTTAATGAGTAAATCTTTGGTTTTCATTCACAGTACTATCTCTCGCTTTACAGACTCTTTGGGATCTTCTCAATACCACTAATATTTGGCATGTCTATGTTTTACCTGGTTTTATTGAAAGTTTCAATCCTTGGTTTTATTTCAATAAGCACACATATTAAAAAGAGGGGGGCAGAGGGGAGGGGAGAGATTTTATACATAAATATGTTCCTTACCTTCCCATCAGCAGTCACTGCAAAAAGTGTCTGCTCACCACCTATTAACTGTACTGGTCTAAGCGTAGCAAGAGCTTCACACGGTGTAGGAACCTTAACTTTTGCTCCTTCTATACCTCCAAGTTGTCCTCTGTGATTATGGCCCCAGCCATATATTGTTCCACTGCCTCCTGCAGAAAGTGTCCAATCATCTGGCCTCCTGTTGAAGGAAAGATCACATCGTTTGACCATGTAAAATTCCCTAAAAATCCAATTCTTGTACATATTTAGAATTTACCAAAAGCCTTCTCCACCCAAAAAAATATATCCCCAAAGAACCTGTTCATCCACTGTACAAGCTGTTCATCTTGTTCTCTTTTAAAAACTTCGTGGCTCTCATGCAGAATATCAATATTTTCATGATCTGCCATTAATTCTTGAATTTTCTTGGCAACCTATAATTTAAAGTATGGTATTTTGTGATCAGTTGAACTTGATTGTTGTTTGAACTTTTGAGTCTATAATGAGTAATTAAAATCCCATTATGAAATAGGGCAAGTTATGGCGACGGGTCCAATACTGACAGACTTCAAACCACATATATCCTCACAGTCTTTACCCCATATAATGTGGATAACTGATTTAAATGTGTATTTATATAACAGACTTTTGTGCGTTGTTTTAAGAACCAACATTTAAATATCCAACTAAATAAACATTATGTTAAACCAGTACCTCATCAAGAAAGAGGCGAGGCAGTGGTGTTCTTTTATCAAGGGCTACAGCAACTCTGGAAGCCATGCAGTATCTTCTAAACCAAGCCCATTTGTGTGTCTCTGCACAGCAGGGAAGAGTATCCAATTCCAGATCACAAGCAAGGGCTACAAGCACCTATACAAATAAAAACAGTGAGTTTCAAAAGAACATTCAGTTTTCAACTGGACCCATCAGACTGATTTTATTACTGGTGTCTCCTTGGCTTCATTTTATTATTACTGCTAGTGGTACTGGTAAATATTATGGCAAGGATGCAATGATAGTTCAGTTGATTGAATATGAAACCACTTTGGTGCATTGAAATACATTGAAACAATTAACAATAAAAGTATAAAATCAAAAGATTTTAATTCAATTACTGCACTGCTCTTTATTTAAAGAATAACAGTTCAGTTCTTATATGAAAGAAAAAAGAATTTATTCTTTTAAAGCCCATGACTAGCTTTGTTGCATCCTTCATTTTAATCAAAATAATTCTACTATATATTGAGATGAAATTTCAGGCTGACCGTTCAGGTTTGCTTACAAGCAATGCTAAAGGATTCCCATTTCTGACTTTTAAATCTTTTGTACCCAATGTTAAATTACCTTAAAAAAAGGACTATGAAGCAGTTGTTTGCCACCTCTGACAATGGGATCTTCATAATCAAACTGCCGCTGTAGAGCTTCAGGAAGGCCTTTAACTAGAGCAGCTAAGGCACTACCAGTGAAACTCTGACACACGTACACACACAAAAAAATAAATCAAAAGGATTAGATAGCAGTGATAATTTTTTAATGTTGCGTATTAGCTATATCTTACAGCCAAGAGATAATTATCTAGTTTGAAAATATTATCCATCATAGCCTTCCACAATTTATACCAAGGATTGGAAGCATACAAGGCATATTTGACAAAGCCAGTATCCAAGTACAATTTGTCAACCTTAGTCAAATAAGTTTATTTTTTTATTTGTATTTATTTATGCTTCATATTTCTTAACCACCCATCCCCCTCAAATATCCAGATGATCCCACATACATTCTGAAATCAAAACATTGCTCAATTGTACAGCTTAAGAAACAAGACAGAAAAAGAGACACAGAGAGAGGGAGATTTAGACTTATATCTGTATCTCTAAGATTGAAGCCAGACACAGAACTTATGATACTAGTAATGGGAGGCTTGGTAATTTTACCATAGTTCGTGCTTCACCATCATTATCTCCTAGGATTCGATTGATATTAATTGTCTGGCCAAACTCAGTAGTCAGTAACTTTCGCAGTCTTTGTAAAGCCCACATTCGGTGGCCAGCAGCTAAAAGATATACAGAAAAATGCACACAGACTTAAGAAATGGTTTTTCAGTATTAGAAATCAGAAACTCAACAGAAAAGTGAACTCACCTAGAGCGCTTAGCTGAGCACATGCAGCTAATGAAGCTGCTAAGCGAGGAACTATGCTTCTGTTAGAAGCAAAATTCAAACGGAAATCCAGTAAACATGTTACCAAATCCATTGACGGACAAGAAAGAATACAGCGATCTGAAAGTAGATCTTTTGGACCTGTAGGAAAAAGTCCAAAATATTAGCCATTTTCCAATCAAAAATTAGTGATCATATTTAGAGAAATAAAACAAACACAAATGAACTGTGTTGGGAAAGTGAATGAAAGATAACGACTTAACAATTTGTGTAAACTCCAACTATACCTACAATGAATGTAATCTCATTTAACGCTTTATTTGTATTAAAAAAAAACCTTTTATCACAGACATATGGCTGCTATCAATGGATGAAAAGCTAACAATGGCTTAGTTTATCATTTTATGAATTAGATACCAACCATAGTATCTTTAACAAAGGAGTAAATCTCTCTCTTTTCTGCTATGTAAGCTGCTTGCTAATAAGTGAAAAATGAAAAGAACAAATATGCCAGTACAGCGAAATATTTCTATCCTGAAACAATACATGGGATTCACCTGCAGCTGGCATGATGGGATAAACTGTGAAGCGCCAACCCCATCCATTCACAGAGCCATCACTGATAAATTTCCATTTTAATTCATCACCTGGAATGCGCAGTTCACTAGACCAGTCAGACCATTCACGACCTGAAATATTTAGATAAAGTAGTCAATTTAATCTTCGATCTATTCAGGAAGGGAATTTATTATTTTCGCTCTGCCACGTAAAGCAGCACAATACATCATGATGATCCTCCAGTCACAACTTTTCATCTTCACTGACTCTAAATGCAGTAGGTCATTATATAACAATCCAATCAGACTGGATATTTTTTTCCTGAGACACTGAGGGGCAATATTAAAATGCCTAGAAGGGATGCTCAGGCCCAAACAATTAGTCCATTTCAAAACATCTTCCCCAAATACACAGCATAATCAGAAAACAACACCAACATTAAAAATTGGAAAAAACAAAAATAGGTGGTTCAAGAAATTTAAATAGGAGAAAAAATGCCAGAAAGTACAACATAATATAGGGATGGGAGGAAGGGGGGAGAAATTGTTACTTCTGATTTATGAAATGTATCTGAATTAAATATTTTAATTTATTTATAATTTTGTTACATTTACATACCTTCAACTTGAATTTCAACCAGAAAAAACTTTTTTCTAACTTAAAATGTCACATACATATTTCATTACCTGATCTCACAGAAACTATCCGGTTGACTCCATCCATGACAGTGAGAGGATCATGGCGTCGTTCTGTGGAGCACTGGCGGTCAAATTCTACTCTAAGACCTTCAGCACCTGAACAATGAATGCAACAAAAGTAAAATCAAAAGACTCAGAAGAAGGAGGAGGAGAAAGATTTGTTTTCTTTTAATCTGTATTCATTTAGTTGAATTTAATGATCTTTTCAGGCAAGATAATTAAGCCTTACATGCTGAATATCTGAAACTTAATTGCACAATATTAATTGAAGTACACAGAGTTTAGAACCACTACTCCAATCTTGAACCTAAATTCCAAGAGATTATTTAATTGTGCTAGTAATAATCTGTAATACGATTTTATTAAGCCAATATATCTGAAATAATTTTAATAGATACAGGAACACTGCTTCTAAATTAATCTAGCACTGCAACAGCATTATTATGGTACAATATACAAATCATTATATTGCATAATATTATGCGTGTCCTTTTGCTATCTCTTAGAAGTCTGTGGGACCAGGGATGATCAAGTATGCATTATACAACAATTAACAACAATTTAGACATTTTAGGTCACTTTCATCAAAGCTAAAACTATTATATATTCCCAATATAACTTACAATGGCAGTAAATATCCTACGTCTGATTTCAGGATACTCTTTAAAAGATTTTAGTACCTGGTATTTTAACAGTG
>JANHFL010005376.1:3411-20553 GCA_032468155.1 Oxyrhabdium leporinum
ATTGCTTATAAGCTGTAAACCGCCCCGAGTCTTCGGAATGGGGCGGTATATAAATGTAAAAAAAAAAAAAAAAAAAATTAGATATTATCCTATGCAAACTGTAATAGAACAGTAATCAAGCTGGTTCCTTTTTGCTGAGACGAAAACTAGCATGGCAACTTAAAAGGAATGTGACAGAATTCTAGGTTTGAGGAGAGCTGTTCTCCTGAATGCTTTTTCTTAAATAATATTTCTATTGGAGTGGACCTGAAGGAGCCAAATAAGGTTGGGATATTCAATAACCAGCAAATTTCTCGCATAGAAGTATTTAACAAACTGCTGGAACATTTTTTCTCTCTTTTAATTAATTATAAGAACAGTTATACCACTTTTTTTCATAACGCCATAAACAAAGGGCCATGATAGAGATCAATTTATTCTAATTGAATTTACATTTAAACTCGGCTAATATTAAACAGTTAAAACCAATATGATTACTCCTTATGTATTTAATTGCTTTTCCCTCTATCACATTACAAT
The DNA here is from genome assembly GCA_032468155.1 of Oxyrhabdium leporinum. Lineage (NCBI taxonomy): Eukaryota > Metazoa > Chordata > Lepidosauria > Squamata > Cyclocoridae > Oxyrhabdium > Oxyrhabdium leporinum. Next base: position 3,931 of record JANHFL010005376.1, read on the forward strand.
ATTGTGGAACTTTGAAGGGTTCTGGGACCATGTGCATGGGGTATTGGGGTCTATCAAGCCTAACCCATATAGTTAGGCAGTCTCTCCTTCAGTGCCTTTTAAAAGAAGATGCTTAAGAATTAGAAGCATCCCCTAGATCAGAGGTGTCAAACTGGTGGCCTGCAGGCCGGATGCATCATGCGCTGGCCACACCGACCCCAGCTCCATGAATGGGAAAAATGTCACAAAATGTCACGTGATGCCATTGTGCCGCCATGAGTTTGACACCTATGCTCTAGATGCTCATTGTTATCTGGAAGACTTCATTGTGTTTGGGTAAAACTTAGCTTGAGGTGCACATGGCATGAATGGGTTATATTTGCCTAGCCCTGTTCTACATGCTGCTTATGCTCATATAATCCTGTCTTTTGCTCTCAGTAGAAAAGGAGGCTAATTGTGAGTAATATCACCCAATTTACTGTCAGAAATATTTGGCCTAGAGATACCCCATTTGCTATACAGGTGAGTTGCTTTAATAGAAAAATTGAATTAGGAGCACTTTTCATCACAAACATTTTGCAAGTCAACAATGCCACAACCTGGAAGCCATTGGATGCGTTATTGTACAGAAGGGGAAAAACTGAGAGTTTTGTAGTGCTAGACTGTGATACCTATGTTGTCTACATTGAGACAGTTATGTAACAAACACAATAGAATGTGTACATGTGTTACACAAACTGCCGTTTTAAGGTCAAGGACCCAGGCAAATATGTATGTATATGAGTTTAAATTTACAAGTGTCCATTGATCTACTCATAGTTAAGCTACTCATTCCCCTCCAACTGGTATGTCTTGTTTAGCATTAAAAATGAAGCACATACTGACATCAAGGGCAGATGCTGATATTTCAGAGAATGATGTTTTGTATCCAGGAAAGAAAACAAGATTTATTTGTGATTTATTTATCACAAGCAATAAGCAATTGAACTTTCTTGATTACTGGAAGATTGTAAATGTACTCCAAACCCCATTAATTTAAAACAGTTTTCTGCTATGATTGTTTACATACTGCTCAGTGTTAGGAACCAGATAACACATTATTCTTAGTGCTATGATAATATTCCCCATTGATAGCCCTTCACTATTGTCTCCAGCAAATTGGCAAACATTTCTTGAATGTTTAATACTGGCTTCTTTTTATAAGCTGAATGGATTTATTTTTTTAAAAAATAAGATCTTGGCCAGGAACAAAAACTTGTAGACTGATAATAGAACTACACTCCTTTATGGGATTTCTTTGAAAATAATTTTAGTTAGTACTTGCCCATACTGAATATCTACCCCCTTGAAGTGTTAAAAGGACAAATTGTACTCTGAAGTTACTTATTTCAGTAAATAATAATATTTGTAGATAAAATAATATCTGACTTCATCTCCCCAGTGCGATATAAATATGAAGGTTTGTTTATTCTTAAAGCAGCATTACACATTCCTGGCATGACAGTTATTCTACAGATTTTGTGGCCCCGAAGGTCCATGTGTAGTGTATATTTTTGCATGTTATAGCTGCACATACAATTTTATACTTTCATCATAATTGTTAACCAAGACTCTAGACAATTTATAAAAGAGAAATCAGTAATATGCAACATATTTTTCAACAACTATAGCAAATATTTTCTTAAAACATTATTTAATGCAGCCAGCTTAAAATCTTCCTAAACATTAGCACATAGGCATCAAATCCATATTATATGCCCTTCACATCAGCAAGGAAAAAAAGCCCAGTTCTAAAAATCTATGGCCCACCAAAGAACAAACTTTTTAAGATAGACAAGGGTTTAGGAAGGCTTTCCTCATGGTATAAGTTGTTAAAGAACTGAAGAATGTATGGAGAAGAGGCGGTTTTCAAAAGGGTGAGGTGGAGCTGTGCTTTGTGAAGTCTTGCACTGGACTGGGTGACTTCTAAGTTCACTTCCATCTTCAACATTCTCTGATTCAACATGGGCAGTGGTGGAAATCTGTGAGGAAGCAAAGAACCACCATTTAGAAGTATCTCTTCTATTCAACTCATGAGGGAAGGAAGCAAACAGGAGCTTCTTGCCAAGGCCCACAGGAAGCCGCTGGGCAGGGAGCAGCCACAGGGGCCCCCAGTCTGACAGAGCAGTTATGGATGCAAATGAGTAAAACTAGCCAAAGGAAATACTGAATACTTCATTTTGGAAACATGATGTGGGATTATAGATCCATAGCACATAGTTTCTTGTATTATAGAAACTGTAATACTTCTATATGCAAACTTCATGACATTATAGCATTATTTGCCAGTCACAGTGTATTGTTACCTTGATGATATGGCACATAGCCTGAGCCTATAGATATTTTTTTTTCATATCATAAAAACGGTTTGTTGCATTTGTTCTGTTTCCCTTTTCAGAAGTTGCTTCAACAGAAGGGATATTGGTGATGGATGGGCCTGTAATTTCTCCATTCACTACGGTCTTTTGAAATTGGGTTGTTTTTTTATATTCTCAGCAGGGGTGGGTGAATGGAACAGGTGTATGTTCAGAAAGAGTGACATTAGCTGTGATTTGGTTCACAATTGCTTCTTTGCCTCCAGTTTAGATCATGCTGTTCTGTTCTCTCCCACTTTCTTTACCAACTTTTTAATGTTAATTTTAGCTCTGTGTGCATCTGTTCCTTATTTTCCATTCATTGTAATGTTGTTTCCTTTTCAGACAGTTCAGAGATTTCTGTGCGCTTGTGTGCACTTCCTGAACAATATTTCCAGTAGGTGTGTATAAACATACAGATGTAATTCTGAGATTGTAAGTTGTTGAGGATCTTCCTAAATTTAAATGCTTCATTTTTGAGTTGAAGAAATCAATTACCTATAACTCTCAAATACAGCTTTCTGTGTAAACAATCTGTACTGGACATCATTTGCCAAACTGCAATAGCTGGATGGAAATGTGTATGTGTGCTTGACTTATAGCTTCAAAACCACTATTAAATTGTCTACTCTGCCCGGTAAGGATTTAATGTGTCTGACAGAGAAATATCCTGTCCCTTTAATTACATGCAGCTGGAAAAGGGTGTAATAAATTGGTAGTATGAAATAAATATTACCAGATTGCTATTTTTTAAACTTTTTTAACCTATATTTCACAGAAAATACAAGCCATGCTGTTTCCTATAGTTTTGATTGGATTCTTCTGGATAATAATAGATGTGACTGAAAGATTATGCTTTGTTCTTCTATGTCCCTGCATCTAATTTGTGGTGATATATCACTTTTAGTATAGAAGTTCAATTTTAGCTGTATGGTTAAAGCCACTGCTAATCCTTTTATCCATGAAATAATAAAATCTCATTTTTGTAGACCTTTAATTTTCCTCTCGCGAGCTGAATTTAATATAAGGAAAATATTCTGTTTATTTGCAGGCTGTTTGGGATTTGTTGCCTACAAAGAGTAGTGAACAGCATAGGAAGTATTTGACACCTTTAAGTTTTCTTTCATTAATTGTACGTATTTATGTGCTTTTCTTCTCCAATAAAATCCTTCTTGACCCAAGCCGTTCCCCCCACACCCTACTTGACCCAAAAAGCACCTCTCATGCACTTCCTGACCTGCACCCCGGTGAACCCCTACACCTCCTTTCCCACCCAGCAGCAGTCACTTATCAGCCTGCTGGCCTTGAAACTGCAAACTCCTGCTGGCTTTCTCTCTTTCTCTCTTCAGACTTCCCACAAGCAAAGTAACTGGGGAAACTGGCAGGCAGGCGAAGGAAAGAACAGTGAGGAAGAAAAGAATGGAGGAAGGGAAGGAAGAAGGAAGGAAGGGAGGTATAGAAGGAATTCTTGTTCAGAATTTTTTTTTCAATCATATGAATTGTACAGAAGTTTTCATAGTATTTATAATCTTCCTTTGGTCATTCCATATGACATTTTGTCCATTGTGGTCATTAAATGTGATTAAATTGTGGTTGTTAAGTTAATGTTGAATTGAGGTCATTAAATAAGTTAAATTGTGCTCATTAAGTGAAGACTAGTGTATCTATAACTGAAATCCATTGAAAGTCATAAAAAGTGCTTTGTACAAATAGCTATGAGGAACCATGTGAAATAATATCCATGTGTATCTGTAAGTCAGTTTAATTAGATTTAATGTCAACTCTGCTGTAGTCAAGACTGAAGTGGACAGGTGTGAAACAAACATTGATGTGTCTCTATAATAAAGGACTAATAGGATGCATTGGTTCTGACCAATTTCAAAACACAAAGTTTTTAAAAAATGGCAAATATACTAAGATAACTGCTCAATATTTATTGTCCTTTCTGGCTCAAAAATATGTGAAAAGTCTCCCAGAAATCAATAATACAAACAGTTAATCTCTCTTATATAGTAAATTGATCTTGTTTAAAAGTGCACTAATAGATTATACTCACATTCCGAAGTTTAGCTTTGCAGTTTAAAAGAACCCAATGCCTCTTCGTTATCCAGCTATTCTAAAGATATTATTTCACAGCATACAATTGGAGGAAAATGAATGGCATAGGTCTTCTAAGAAAACTGTTTGGATCAGGAAGGTGTATGAATATTACTTTAACATAAAATTAATAGAAGTAATTAAATGTTAGGAATCGGTTTGACTTACGGATTTTTGAAAGAAAAGAAACTACTATGATACTTAGCCTTAGCCCCAATGACCCCTTAATAGCACCCTGTGGTTCTGATGCTCTCTCTATAATTTCTAGCTCTCAAGAGTTGAAGTAAAATGGGCCTGATGCAGGCTGAGTCCACACATTGCCCTGCTATTTTAACCTACAACTGGATTAATTCATATTTCACTCTTAATGATAAAGCAAACATCATGCTAAATTGCAAGCTATTGTGGCTTGAGGCAATATTTGAGTCAAGGCAAAAACCCATAGGAGTGGTTGCAAGCTTGCAGAGGCATCAACCAGATTCACACATTGCTCCAAACTATCATTAAGATTCATTAATGTTTGGCTTGGTACATTGTGTAAACTTTGTGACTGTTATTGTAAACTCTGGTTTGTGGCTTACCGTGTTGCATAAATCCCATGATTTCTTGCTTATTCTACAAACGTGGTTAACAAAACAGGAGATTCATATAATAGACAAACACAATGGCAGAGATCTGCTCAGTATGAGTGGTTTATTCAAATGGAAGAATGATCAAATCTATCTTCTAGCCTAACTATGAATCAAGAACAAACCAGGCCCGAGTCTGAGTCACGACAAGATTCAGGCTTTGCTTGGGCAAAAGGAATGGCGAGTGGGGTAAGGACCTTATGCAGTACTAGCCACCAGCCACCACCAATTCAATGAACGGGGAGTTGATTAATTTTACTCAAGTGGAGGAAGGCCACAGAAGTTAAGTTGATTTTAGTGGGCCAAAACTCCATAGCGTTTGAGAACCCACCTGCAATTTTATGGTTTTTCTTGGAGGGCATTCCAACATTTATAGAATTTTCAGGATGTCACTTTCCAAGATCAAAGAAGGCTCCAAATTGATGCATACTAATCATGTAATATTTTATGTATGTATTTCAAGGACGTTGGCATACTGAGAATTTTTTCTCAATTTAATTAAATATTCAGAAGTAGCGCTTTAAAAAGATTTTCTAGTGATTAATCCAAGATTTTCTGACTGAAGGAATGTTACTGGTTTCAGAAAACAGCACATTTATTTTGCTATTGTCCATCATCCATCTTTATCTCAGTCATAGACCAGCATAAAGCATATTCAACTATTCAAAAAATAAGAATTTAAGGAACAGAGCAGATAATTAATGCATTTACAGAATTATTAACATAAAACTGTTAAACCTTATAGCACCAAAATCTAATTATAACAATGTTTTGTGCTACTGATATTAAAACTATAAATATTAACCTGTTGGGAAATGGTATATGTTATGTATTGAATATATACAGTTGTGTTAAGCCCTGCTAAAGTGAAACTAATCTTTAGATGACCCTAACTGCCAACTTCAACTGTTTTGAAGGGAAACTTAGAACATTCATATTTGGGTGGGCTGTTTCAAGTATTATGGTTGGAATTGCAACAGCGCCTACTTGCCATGGAGAAACTGACTTTCCAAGATGCGTTGAAGGAAGTCATGGCAGATGAGGCTGCTGGAGGGGCCATGAAAACTCTGGCCACTAAAAATGCACACCAGCCCCCCAGTGATCCACCAAGAGACCACAGAAGGCTTGGAAATGGTCAGTGAGATCGAAGAAATTGATCACTTGCGGAGAGAGCCACCCAGAGGACCATGCTCCACAGAACAAGCAACTCCCCCACAAAGCTGTGCAAGCTGAGGGGGACAGCATGAAAGAGCAGAGTGCAGATTCCGCACAGGAGTATGCCATGCCTGTGGAAAGCAAGGGCACATTGCCAAAGTTTGTAGAGGTCATCAGTGGAAAACGAAACCTGTGCCACAGCAGCACAATGGGAAAAGGCCCTCAGGACAGAACAGAGTTGAATACTGCTCGGAAAGGCATAGCATCCAACACACAGGGGCCCAACGCCCCATCAAAAAAAAAAAAGATAAGATTCCAACTAAAACTTCAAGGGATGCCATCCTCCATGGAGCTAGATAATGGATCGCCCCTGTCCATTATCTCCTCCATGACTTTCAACCACATTTGCAAACTTAGCTGATGGCAGATCCCGCTCAAATCATCGAGCTTAGTGCTAAAGGACTTCCAGAATCGCCGTGTTCCCATAAGGGGCAAAGCTACCATTAGAGTACAATTCAGAGAGTTCGAGAGTTCCTTCAGTATAGTCATCATAGAGGGGCCATGTACCAGCCTCATAGGACTGGACTGGTTCGAGGCCCTGGGCATCAGGGTAATGGGCATCCAGCAAACCCAAATAGCCAATCTAGAAGTGGTATGCCAATAATACGCTGACGTATTCAGCACTGAACTGGGACAATACAAAGGGGCACCCATTGCACTCAACCTTGATCCAACAATAACTCCAATCCGATTAAAATTGCGCAGGGTTCCCTTTGCATTGAAGCCTAAAATTGATGTGGAACTAGGCAAGCTGGTAAAGCAGGGAGTGCTCCGACCCATGGACTGTAGACTCCCATAGTGACCCCAGTTAAGCCTAACAGGGACGTTCACACCATAAAGAAGGCACTACAGCAACATACTTACCCTGTACCAGTGGTAAGCCACATCCTCGATTCACTCCAGGGAGGCTGAATCTTCACTAAGCTAGACCTTGCCCAGGTCTACCAGTAGCTACCGGTAGACGATGCTACCACAGAAGCACAAACAATAGTCACACACAGAGGTGCATTCCAAGTGCGCTGCTTGCAGTTTGGGGTAAGCAAAGCACCAGGGTTGTTCCAAAGTATTATGGAATGAACACTGAAGAACATTCCCAGCATCTGCCCATAGTTTGATGATGTCCTGATTGCGGGGGAATCAGCAGCAGTCCTGGTGGAACATCTCCGCGCAGTACTCCAATGTTTCCACGAGGCAGGCCTAAAGCTCAAGAGGGAAAAGTGCCAGATCGGTGTGGAATCCACAGAATTCCTGGGTTTCCGCATCGATGCTGCTGGAATCCACCCGTCTGAAGCAAAGCTAAAGGCAATTCAGCAAGCCCCCACACCAAAATCCAAGGGGGAGCTCCATGCATTCCTGGGCTTCTCAATTTTTACCACTCCTTTTTACCACATAAGGCTGCCCTGGCAAAACCGCTACACCGCCCACTGGACAAACAAGCACCCTGGGTCTGGTTGGGCACTCAAGACAAAGCGCTCAAGGTGGTAAAATCATTGCTATCCTTGGGCTCTGTCCTAGCTCATTTCAACAAACCCTACCAGGAACACTAGCCCGTGACGCTTCACCATTGGGGCAGTACTAAGCCACAGGATGCCAGATGGTAGAGAGGCCCCCATCGCATACTATTCTAGAATGCTATCATTGGTTTAAAGAAACTATGCCCAGATATATAAGGAAGCCCTCGCCAGAGTGGCTGGCATTAAGAAGTTCCATGACTTCTTCTAAGGACGAACCTTCACCATCTTTACAAGACCACAAACCTCTGCTTGGTCTCTTCACAGCTGACAAACAGACACCGCAGATCCTGTCGCCACGACTGCTACAATGGTCCATTTTCATGGCTGCATACTCGTACTGGCTAGTCCACAAGCCGGGCAAGGAAATGGGCCACGCTGATGCTCTCAGCTGACTGCCTCTACCGCAGACTGAGCCAGATCTGGCCCCAGCTTGTCGTATTCTGGCGATCCAGGACCTGCCTGAAGCACCCCTACATGTAGGGGACGTTGCAACTGAAACCACCACGGACAGAACACTTAGCCACGTTCTCAACTGTGTGTTAAGGGGATGGCCAGAGGTCCAGCCAGGCCCTGAGTTCCAACACTACACTTCTTGAAAAAATGAACTGTTGACCCACAAGGGATGTGTGCTGTGAGCAGCAGGGTCATCATTCCACCCAGTCTTTGCTCCAAGGTGCTGGATTTCCTACATAAGGGGCACCAGGAATTGTTTGGATGAAGGCTCTAGCCAGGAGCTACTTGTGGTGGCCAGGCCTGGACAGAGACATTGAGAATCAATAAGGAGTTGCCAGGTCTGCCAAGAAACCTGACCGGAGATGCCACAAGCAGCAGTGCACCGCTGATAGACCATGCACGCCCCATGGTCTTGCGTGCACATTGACTTTGCGGGCCCCTTCCAGGGGCAGGTGTTCCTGATAGCAGTGGACAGCTATTCCAAGTGGTTGGAAGTGGCAATGATCTCATTGATGACAATGACCCAGGGTCAGCTGCGCCGGCTGTTTGCCACACATGGTCTGTCAGATGTAATTGTGTCCGACAATGGGACACAATTCACAGCAGAAGAATTTCAGTTGTTCCTCAACGCCAACATGATTTGGCATATAACATTCGCTCCATTCCATCCCATGACCAGCGGTCAGGCTGAACAAATGGTCAGGACAACAAAGGACGTGCTCAAGCGGATGATAAATGGGGACTGGAATCACTGTCTGGTGAACTTCCTCCTGTGTCAACACATAACTCCCAGTACAGCAACAGGTCACAGCCCAGCGGAGCTGAGGTGGGGCCGCCGGCTCACAATGAAGCTTGACCGACTTCACCCAGACAGAGTAAGGCGGAGATGACTCAGTGAAACCGCCCCCCCAGGAACTTACAGCTGGGTGAATTGGTCTGGCCCAGGAACTATGGGAGTGCGGTACCTTGGGTGGCAGCTAGGGTAACTAAGGTAATGGGCCCATTGTCCTATGAGGTTACTCTGGGGAATGATCGTACAATCAGACACCACATTGATCAGTTACGGCGTTGGCAGGCTGGGCAAGTTCCGGATGAGGATCCCAAGGCCTTATCAGACCCACTAGAGAACTGTTTTCCTCCAAGTTTTCCTACACCACTCATGGCCACCTCCGGAGAAACGGAGGTACCAAGGGCCGTAGAGGCGCCGCCACTCACAGGCGACCAAAATGGCTATCAAGACTTGTCCAATTGGAGATGGACAACACTCCACTTAAATAGTAACATTATGGCAGTCCATCAGGATCCGTGAGCCCCCAGCCTATCTTAAAGACTATCCTAGGGGGGAGGAGTGTTACTTATTGAATATATATAGTTGTGTTAAGCCCTGCTAAAGTGAAACTAACCTTTAGATGACCCTAACTGTTAATTCCAACTGTTTTGGAGGGAAACTTAGAACATTTATATTTGGGCGGGCTCTTTCAATTATTATGGTTGGTTAAGGCCTTGTGGGCCTAGAGTATAAATTACAGGCATTTGCCTGCTGTTCCTCTGTTCCAGTTTTGAGTCAATAAATAGCTGTTGCAGCTATTCTGGTCTGCTTCTTGCCTACTGAAGCCCACTACATAATAGTATAAATGATATTAGAACATAAATGAAATGAAAAAAAAAAAGATTGTTTCATCTGCTCTTTTTAGTCCAAGTTGTACTGTCATCTTTTTGTCAACATTATTAAATTTATAGATGGGAAGAGTTCATATGACCATTTCTTCACCTCCAGTGCATTTTTAAAAGAATACATTTAAAATAGCAAGAAATATTATTTGGAGCCTTTCACATTAAATAGCTGTTCTGGGAGTTATTATGAATGTAAGAGTCTACTTCATCAGCTTTGTAGGTCAGAGTTATGCCTTCCCTTTCCTGTGTTTTTGTATTTTATTTGTACAGGAAATCAGTCACCCAGTGAGATTATGGATAATATTTTGTGAGAGATGACTGGCTACCAATATTAAAACATATTTAAAGATCTGACAGTTTTGACAGTGCCATAATGCTCCTTATTACAAGCAAGACAGCATTTATAAAATCTATGAACAAGCAACGGACAAAGCAAAAACCAGGAATCATGATAAGTACATTAAATTATTCCTACTATAAGTTACAGTAGTACAGTAAATCCTAGTGCAACCTACAAAGCATTAGTTTAACAACTGTTGGAAGTTGCAACGGTACAGAGAAAAGTGACTTACAATGAGTCCTTGTACTTATAATTGTCACAGCATCTTCATGAATATGTGATAAAAATTTGGGTGCTTAGCAATTGGCATGTATTTATGACAGTTGCAGTGTCCCAGAATCATATGATCACCATTTGTGACCTTCCCAGTCTGTTTCCAACAAGCAATGGGGGAGTTGGATTCACTTAATGACTGCATGATTCACTTAACAACTACAGTAATTTGCTTAACAACTGGCAAAACAGTTGCAAAATTGGGCATGATTCACTTAAAACAACTGCCTTGATTAGCAACAGAAATTCTGGTCCCAACTGTGGTTATAAATTGAGGATTAAGAGTATGGTTTTTAATTTTGGACATTTAAGTAGCCTTGTTGGGCTGAAGAGTAAGTAAAAATGGATATTACTTAGTGAGAAAAATCATCTGAACTGATAGACACTCATGCTCACTATAAACATTTACCATATGAAGCCTATCTGAGAAAAGTTTTCATCCGAGCAAAATGTTATGCTTCTGCTGCTAAGGAGGTATACCTGAACTGTTCCTATGCAACTGTTCCTGTGCCCTGTTGCAAAGCTAACTAATATCCAGCTGAATTGACTGGAATTGTCTTTTGATATAGCTGGGGATGCCCATCTCTATTTCATAACCCATGATGAATAGGCTCCATTCAACATGCTGAGCCATGGTTTATTTTCGGCCAGGTTCGCACAAGATGCTAAACAATTAGTCATGGTTAGCAGACCACAGAGGCTGGACTTACACACACACACTAAAAACACTAAAAACAAAATACACATTTTAACTCAGCACAGTGTATGACCTGAATCAATATGTGACAGAAAGCTGTATTGCAATCATTTATTGATTCTTTTTAAAAGTATGGTACAAGCCCTTGGCTCATGAAGAGTTTTTTTCTAGAGGCCATTGAGACTGGAGAGTAGTGGCAGGCCAGACGTTGCTCATATTTCACTTCATGACTAAATTCTGATGCTGCATCTGATTCTCCCTCCCCGCCATCAAGGTTGGGAGCTACTTTTGTGACATATAGATTTGATCCAGGAGTTCAGTTGCTGATCTTTGGAATAATCTTTTTTGTTTGCAGCTTAACTTAACCATAATAATTTTCTTGACTTTTTTCATCCTCTTTTGTTTTCAAACTTTTGGATGAAGTGAAACAATGTTCAGTTTAGCTTATGTTGCACAATTAATTTTTTTTTCTATCTCTCCAAGCTTTGTTTGCTTTTGTGGTTTTGATGCACTGCGTCAAGCTCCATCAATCACCCTGCACCGATCTATATGAAGGTGTGATTGACAACCACAAGCTGACACCGAGCGAGCCAAGCAGAACAAGTTCTAAACTGAGAAGTATTCAATGAATATATTTAAAACTAGAAATATTTTTCCTGCTCATCTTTATAAATGAGATTACACGGTTTTGTTGGGGGAAAAGGAACTTGTCTGTTTACCGTATTCTTTTAGCTGTCACTTAAACTATCCAGTTACATTGATTCTCATAATCCTTCTTCATACCCGTCAACATTTATGTGATATTTAGAAGTGTCCTTGGCTATAATTTTCTTATTCCAGATGTTCATCAAATGCTCTTATCTCATAGTTTAAATGGCAGAAACCATATGAAATTAATGAATGGAAGATAGAACTGGTACTTCTTGCATTAACTTGGTTCAGTTTTACACTCAGTTCTAGCTGTGTATATATACATATTCTGACTGTAAATGAATATATTCATCTCATGTATTCATTGCCTCAAAATCAACTTCCACATCGATCTGCTTTCCAGCCATAAAAATACAGCAATTCCCCTTAAAATAAAATGACTTTCTCATAATTTTTTCTTCTTCTTGTCACCTAGAAGAGGGAGTGAACATTCTCTATTGTCCCATGGGGGCTGGACTAAATTCAATGGAATAATATCAGAAGGAAAGAAGCTCAAGCCAGATATCAGGATAAACTTTCTGACACTCAGGCAGTGGATTAGTGTGTCCCATCATGGTGCATTCTCCTTCACTGAAGAACTTCAGAGAGAGGCTGGATGGTTGTTCGTTAGAAAAACCCTGATGTATCCTGCATAGAGCAAATGATTGCATTAGCTGATCTCTAATCTCCCTTCCAATTCTATGATTCCAGGGGACAAACTGATTGGTCAAGTGGCACTTTATCTGACTCTCCCCATTCCCAATCCAGCATTTTAGTACTCTAGCCACTATACCATATGACCTCCACTCGGTTCTTGGTCTGTATATTTGCTAACGTTTTAAAGCCAATGTTACTGCATTTTTGTAGAATTATTCCCTGTATTGTTGATATCTTTTTACAAGAAAATATGGAAGGTAGAAGAATTTCCAAACATGACATTAATAACATGATAGAACTTCATAATACATAATTCAACATAATACAGAACATCAGCTATAGATATTACTGTAAGTGGAGTTATCTCTACTAATATCTACTAATCGATATTAGTAGATTCTTTGATATCTGTCAGCCTTAACAGTAGACCAAATTGAAAAATATTCTGCAGACTTACAGTATTACAGCAGCTACGGTAGCAGAATGTCACAAGTCTGAATGTGCTACCTTTCCTTCCTCTATTATCTTCATGAGAGGAGCTTGTATGAGATATTTTTGCAAATGTCTTTCTTGGCCTGGGCTTAAGTTTCATTCACCTAAGTTATTGCTTTGGTAGGGTGTCCTCCTTCTGTCTTTCAAGGCAACCCTCTTTATTCCCTGCAATATCTGTATAATTTAGTTCTGTTGCTGAAAAATGCTTTTTGTACAACTGTAAGGATCACACAAACTCTGAGGTCAACTGATTGTAGCTAATGACACAATAAAATTTAAAGTGTTATTATATGCCTAGACAATATAACTACTGATTATCTTGATTATCTTTTGCTTCAGTTCAACAGGTGTATATGCTGCATAGATCTCCCACAAGAACAACAGTTTTGTGCTGTATGAAGCAGCATTTCTCATTTCCTTTGCTTAATCTAGTTCCTTTCTGCAGGGCCTCTACCATTGCCCATTAAGTCCATGTCTAGTGGAGGGAGATATTTGCAGTTGGTTTGATCCTTCATAAGTTCCATCTACTTATACACAGTGCTTTCATCCTGATATTTATTTGGCTCTATGCAAGTCTGTGAATATTGCTGCCTCAGTATTATATTACGTGTGCTGGGGTGTCTGCAGGGTGGGAAATTCAAGATGGCAACCATAACTATAATGGTGTAGGGTCTCCTGCTTGGGCGGGAGGGGTTGAACTAGATGACCTCCAAGGTCCCTTCCAACTCTGTTAATCTAATCTAATCTAATCTAATCCAATCCAATCCAATCCAATCCAACTAATGTGCTCAAATCCCTGCCCCTTTCTACACATGTTTCAATGCACATTTTGACCTCCCTTTGAGTGCAAGTGTTGCAAAATATATATAGTTTGTCTCATTTGTCTGATTATGTCATGATTTGTGTGAAATTGCTATGGCTTGTATTGAAAACCTGGGGCCCAGCAGGTTGGAAATGACTGTGTATTTTCCTGAATTTTCTAAGTTTTGGATTAATTTCTCTTTACTGATCTCAGTGTTATAATGTTTTGCATTTTGGGCCTACCACTGAGAATGAAATTTCTCACTTGCATAGCTACTTTGTATGGTGAATTACTGTATTTTGCTTTCACAATTTGTTTTAATAGAAATAGAAGCAAGAGAAGCAAGTGTAGAGGGTGAGGTGAGAGAAAGAATGTAATGACACCTTAGCTTTTGCTAGAAGTGTTTTGCAGGCATGGTTTAGGAGCATATTTTACAAAAATTATTAAGTGGCCAGGTTGGCTTTGATGGAATTAATTACTTATTACTGAAAGTAATTGAAAACCCTTAAATTGAATTTGAAAGGTTTCTAGAAAACATTGAAAAATTAGACATAGTAGATGAATCCAGGAATATAAAAATAAGTTTGTTTTGCATTGCCTCTGATTTGTCATAGGATCACTGTTTCTATTCACTCTTCAATAGTATGATTGTAATGCTATATGATTTTGCTTTTTTCTTAATAGTTGAGAAAGGAAATTACCAGGTTCTTATCTTGGGAAGGTTTTCCTTTTCAACTTAAAAGAATATGTGATGTTATAATTAAAAAAGCTTTACTTTGAAGGCTTTAAAGTATAAATCAGGTGCCAGAAACCTAAAACACATTAGATTATGCTAATGTAGCTTCTATGAATATATTCCTCTGTAAATAAGAGGGAATTTTCAATCTAATCTAGACATACAATGAGCAAGCAATGCTCTGAAAGGCATCGAATATTTTTTTGTTTCAAAGTATGATAGATAATCTGAATGTTTCGTTGAAACAGTCACTCCTAAAAAAGAGATTGAACAGGATAGTTAAGGAAAATTGTAATATGCTATCAGAAGAATAATTTTGGGTTCCAACTTGAGGCGGGGCTGCGCAAGAATAAATAAAAATGAGATCCAGACAGCTATGATGAAAGAAGAAATATTTGTTCCTAAAAGCAAAACAGTTTGCCTTTAGGAGCAGGCTGCAGAGAAATGGGGTACAGCAGCAGATTTTTATAGGGGGAGCTTGTCCAGGGTGAAATGTCAACGTACTGATTCTAGGGTGACACTTAAGGGGCATGTGTATGTGTGTGTAAGTATGTTTATTCTTGTGAACATGCAGTTGTTCTGGGAGATCTGATTTAATTAACTGTGTTTGCAGACCTTATCATTTGATATGTGGATTAGGCCTGGATAACTTATTTGGGAGCTTGAGGAAGTTTGCTAATTTGAGCTGATTAACTTAGTTTCAGTTTGATTGTCAATTAACTAACAGAGACGCTGATTCTCAGACCATTGTGGATTCTGTTAATATTTTAAGGGAAGTTGAAAACAGTATAAACAATAAAATATATTTGGATATAAAACTTCTCACAATGCTTTTTGTTTTTTCTTCAAAGGCCTTTCTGTCTGAGGTTCCTAAAGCTAGATTTGGGGCTAAGGTTGCTTCTAGAAGTAGTGGAATGGCTGAGACCATACTTTGGAAATCTCTCCCTGAAGTCTACATACTATTTCTGGGCATCACACTTTTAAGAAGTGTTCAGAGAAACTGACTGAAAGTCAAAAGAAATTTTAAAATTTTCTGGGTAATTGTAAGCTTACCTACCTTGGATGTTTTCAAATGGCCTTCTGTCTTGGATGTTTTAATTTAGATTCTTGAACAAGTGGAGGAGTGGGATGGGTAGGTTCACAGAGTTCTGGAACTTTCTGAAACTTTTTTGGAGATAATGCCTCATGTAAACTGCTTCCTAGGTAAACGTAGAAGTACTGTACTAAGGTTCAAGCTCACAGTCCTAAATATAAAACTGATTGTGGTGTAATATAAATGAAATGAGATAAATAATAAATCCAACCAGTTGTTGAATAAACTTTTTGCAAAATACATCTATGTTTTTTAATCCACTTCTACTAGAAGGAAATCATAATACCAGAAGCTTGAAAGCTACAGTGCTTGGGAATGGCCAATATTCTTCTAAATCCCCAAAGTTATAGAAACACCAAAATCTCTGGATTCTAGAAAGAGAAACAGTGCCAGGTAGACATGTGTGGGACATTTAACTAAGTTCACTACTTTATTTATCTGCTTTGGTTTACAAAATGTTTATATAACAAACTCAAAATAACTCTGAGTAGCATACAGAATATAGGGAAAATACGAGAAGGAAGATGCATTACGTATGCTCACTGCCCTGAGTTATTTATAAAAATAATAAAGATAAGATAACAAATTTAAATAAATAAAATGATTGACCTCCAGTCTCAAAATCCATATAGAAAATCTAAATAATAAAATGTGTGGTCAGCAATTATCAATTTATATCTTAAAAACCTGCTTATACAATGTGTTTATTGGACTTTATGCTCATCTAGGGGCACCAGAGGTGAAATCTAGCTGGTTCGCACCGGTTCGGGCAAACCGGTAGGGAAAATTTTGATTGGTTCAGAGAACTGTCAAATATCACCTCTGGCTGGCCCCACCCCTACTTGCCTGCTCACCGCTCGCCCTGCCCCCTGCTCAACTAGCTACGCCC
>JANHFL010005376.1:28679-45318 GCA_032468155.1 Oxyrhabdium leporinum
AATCATAAAGTGCCACCAAAAAGCATTCCAAAGAACCCCTTTTTGGATTAATTTTCTTTTGGGGTCCAATCCTAAACACATTATGGCCACCTCTTCTTCACTGTCGGTATAGAGGGAAAACCCCAGGTCAAGCAGGAGAGCCGCCGCTCTCCATGACCTACAGGTGCCCCTCCTTATCAGTCACCCCTACAGGGTGACTTTAGCCACTCGGGGGGGCCCTCTGGTGGAGAAGACTCAATGAGCCCCGTTCCCCTGAGTTGATTCCCGCTGTGATGTCAGCCCAGAAGTCATGATGAATATTCCTGTAGATAATGCTAAGCAGGCATTCGTGCTATGGAGCATTTTTTTTCCTACCAATTCTCATTGTGTTTTTCTTTAATTAAAAATTGATTTTGTTTAAAATTGTCTTCCTGATGAGAAGAACATTATAATGAAATTCTCATTGGTAAAAGTGACATCCCTGAATTCCTTTAATTATAAATGTGACTGAGAAATCTGTCTAAATGTCTAACACACACTCCAACCATCTCTCCAATGGTCTATGGCCACCCTTGCTTCCCACACTTTTATTTCTAGTGGAACTCAAAGTGGGGCTTCTCAAATTGGACATTTTATAGACTGGAAGAATGGGCAGTTGGGAATGCTTCAAAGCAATGTCTTTCAAACTTGTCAACTTTAAGACATGTGGATTTCAACTCTCAGAATTCCCCAGCCAGAAGGGGGAAGTCCACATATCTTCAAGTTGCCAAGTTTGAACAATGCTGTGTTAAACTGATGAACAAACACATAACAGAAACAACTATAGCATTAGCACTCTCAGTTACTTTCAACAATAAGGAAAATTTAAAAACACAATTGAGAGACATCTGAAAGAAATTATTGGACCAGATTTTGGGCAAGCATATTGCCTTCTATACTTAGAAACCAAAGAACTTGTTCTTTTTCCATTTTGAAGTGATTAAGCCCCTTGGCTCATCCATTTGCACACCTCCTGTTCTTGTTCTCTGAGATTTCGAAGTAAACCATTATGTATTGGGGGCAAACGATTATGCAAATCCTTCTGTATAAACACACTATGCTTATGTGCATTGCATGCAAATGTAGTGTGCTCATATACAAAAATGTAATTACCCCAATACATTTCTAGGATGATTTTCCAGATACGAAAAGTTGATTAGTGAGTAGTTAGAGTAAGCACAAACCACAAATAATGGTGTGTGTGTTTGTGTGTTTGAAATATTTTTCGCTGTTGCTTTCAAAGAACACTGCTATTATTACTGAATAGAAAAGTGAGTTTGATACAGAAACCTGTGTGATGTGGGAGATTGCAGAATTTTCCATCAACAGGCCGTAGAATTACAAGTGAAGGAAAGAATGCTACATTTGGGCAGTTTCAACTGATTACTGGTATTTCCATTCAACATCCAGGACAGTTAGATGTGATAGTAACAGAGGAGAGTGATGGCAGATCTATTAATTGATGGATATTGCTGTATTCTTTATAAAACCTCAGCTAATAATATCAGATTTTTTTCTTTCTTTTTTTGGCAGTATTAACAGTATTCTCTTCCTTTTTTTTCTTACTAATGTCCACACTAAATTTTAGAAATAATAGATAAAGTAAAAAAGTGATGTGGCAATGCTAATTAAGCCAGAAATAACCTTCTTTCCCCCCTGATGCTTCTCTTGGAACTCCACATTCATGATAATTACTTATCTGTGAAGGAATATGTGTTGAAAGTCGGGGCACTCTTGATGGTGACATTGAAATGTTTTAATAAGCAGCTGGTCAACACTGTTCGTGTCTCTGTTATTTTAGGCTGCTCTCTCTTTTGCTCCATTTTCCTCTTGATCTTTATGCCATTTGGGGAGGTTTTGAATAAAATTTTCAAAAAGTTAATTTCAAGGAGGCTTATTCAGATTTTCATCCTTTTTCAGATGAATTAGAAATGGAATGCTATTAACCCCTGATGTTATCCATTATTTGAAGGCTAGCAGAAAAAAATGATGAAGGGCAGTTGCCGTTCCCTTAAACAAGCTTCCTTCCCTTCTACCAAATTTTTGTTCTTCCTGATTTGAGCAGGGATTCACGCTCAGATTTTTCAGGTCCAAACTGAAACATGTTCAGGGTTAACTAGATAAAAGTAGCAGCCATATAAAAGCAAAGGGTTTATGTTTTTTAAAGAGAAATCTTAAGTTTCATTGATAAGTATTGGTGATTTGATTGTGCAGGATTCAGGAATAAGTGATTTCTCTAAATTGGACCCTCTGTATACTCCAGATTAATTTTGTGGCACTCCCACAGGGTACAGGGGCTTTTGGGGCCAGGAACAATAGTAAAAGATGTTACTCCATTGCAGTAGACGATAGATGCAGTAGTAAATGATCGGCCAGATGCAGTTGCTACATCTTTTCCTCTTTTGTCTTTTACATTTTTTTTTAAAGTTCTAAATTCCAGTTTGGAAAATTAAAAATGGCAGGCTCAGCTGTCTGGTCTATCCTGACTAAAGCTTGAAAATCAGCAAACACAAAACCCCGCTGAAAAATGGTGGGGCAAATGCAACAATCTGGGGTGTCTGCAGAACAGTCAAAAAGCCACATTCATAGCTGTGACAGGCTAAAATTCTGTCCTCTATGTTTATATGTATCACAGAAATAATGTGTGTTATAAAGGGGCAGGGTTTCAATTGTGGGTTTTCAGTCACCACCTTGACCTCTCTGACCCCCACAACCCCTTCCGCCCCAGGGATGCCATTACCTGCAATGTCAGCCCTTGAATGTAGACCAGGTCAAGAACAAACATTCGTAGGTCCAAATAATGGTGATTTTATTGTGGTGAAATAAAATCACAGAATCCTGAAAGCTTGCATGTGGTTCATTCTCTTCCACTTTATACTAAGGAAAATCAAGACAGGGATATTTTCTTTTTCTTTTTCTTCACAATTCCTTCTTTCTCAGAACATAGTAATCTTTGGTCAGACCCCCTCCTCCTTTTACATTCCTTCATACTTGTGCAGAATTGTGCCATTTTCTTCCCACTGAAATATTCCACCTCTTCTTCAGTTGCGCTGATGCATGCAGCCTTCTGTTCCTATTGTGGAGGCACAGTGGGTTTGTTTACAGCTCTTTCCTTTGTTTTTCCTTACATTTTTATAGTAGGCTATTTTCGGAGGTGATCTTCCTACTGAGTTAGCATTCTGTTATAATGTGGGATTTTTTTAAAAAAATCATGTTCTTCCCCCTCTGTCTGCTGTAGTCAGCTGGACAGCACATGTTTCTCTTGTTGTATTTTATTTATTTGATCTGCAGATCACTTTTAGGCCCTGCCTCATTCCAAGTCAATGAACCCATCCTTCTCTCTTTGCCTTCTGTCAGTCACTGTGTAGGCTGATCTAGAGGCTTCTGACTCATAGTCATTCACTTTCCAAAGGATTATTTTTGTCAATATGTGTATATTGAGAAATACAAATAATTTTATTTAAAATTAATTTAAAGTGCAGAGGAATTGAAATGAAACAACTTAAAATTAAGCCTGTCAGTCTGTTTTGATTAATTAGATAGATTGTCTTTGATTCATTAGGCATCTAGAGACATTGTCCAAGATGCTCGGATTGTTAAGATTTTGAGAATGCTTAAGTAATTATGAAACATACATAATTTATTCTAAAGAGGGAAATAATTTTAAGCAAATTATGTGAATTAACGCTTGGCTAATAGATTTTATTCATATTTATTAATGCAAAAGGAGCGTGTTTTTTTTTTTTAAATGTTTGTCCGGCATGGTTATCAAGACTGCTTCTTTTGTGCTGCATTTGCCTGCTAACGTGTTGCATATGCAGCTAACAGTGCACAATGCAACCAAAAATTTTGGTTTTAAACCAGCTTGATGCAGAGAAAGAGGGATTAGCCCAAGGTCACCCAGAGGCCACCCATCACTTTGCATACAAGAAAATGGAGGTCTCCCGCCTCCTGATCCAGGGCACTAACCACTAACATTTTCCACTGGAGTGGAAGAGACAAATGACTCTTAATAAGTCATTTGCAAAAGGGCAAAGCCATCTTACAGTCAGGTGCGTGTGTAGTTCTAAGATTTTCAGGTTTTAATAAGAAATAGCCTAATTTCTCTCATTCTCTCATTTTAATTGTCATGCTTTTTGTCTTTGCATTCCTTTCTAATCTGGTGGCACTCTTGCTTCTGTATAATAGTAAAGTGCTAACTTCCCTTCCTTCTAAAATGGCATTCATTTAGCTTTTAATAAGCACTTTCTAACACTGTTCAAAACCTGAATAGATTGCAGGAGTGATTGCACAGCAGAGGTCAGAAAAACATGGTGACCATAACTATGGTATTCCCTCATAAAAGAGGAGCTGTGCTTTTCACAGAACTATGGCTGCCATACTGACTTTTTTGACACAACCTCCACTCTGCAGATACCCCCATGGTCAATATTTATCATTGTGAAGTTTCTGGATTAAATAATTCAATTTTAAATAATGGGTTTTTAAAAATGGTCATAGAAGGGAATTTATGCTCATTTTAGCTAAACCACCATTCAGACAAACAGGGAGTGGATGATTCATCACATAATTCATGAAATGGATGGACTCCTTGCCTGGAATTTTAGGCTTCATTATTAGCATTTTAAAAGGTGATATTAGCATTTTTTAAATGGCAGTCTAGGCTTCTTTAGTTTCAGGAAAACATTTTTTTTTCTTCTTAGTCAAAACTATTTCTTTTGGTATGCAAGTTCTTGTCTTTTCAGTCCTAAGCAACAGAGGGCATATTCAGAAAGTCCTTAAATACTCCTGCACGTTTTAAGAAAAATATGAATACATCTGGGAAAGAATAATATAACCCATCAATTTGCCACTTGTGCAATGTTATCTAAAAGCAATATTTTCTATTGTTCAAGTCTCACATATAATCACTGCCTTTTATTTTTTAATCATTTGTGATACATCACTTTCAGATGTATCACATACACCGTATGTATGAATCACTTGTTTCGGTATCCTTTAAAAACACAACTCTCCTTAATAAATGCTTTTTGCTTTGCTTGTATTACTGGGTGATTATTGGGTGGGCAAAAAAGCCCTTGTGCAAAGATAAAATTGTCTCTTTCAGATTCAGGGATCCTTATCAGCTGAATGCCAAACTCAGGGAGTCTGACTTTCAAGGCAACAATCTCAGTTTACTTATTTCACATATAACTTATACATATTTAAAGCCAGTTTTATTTTGCATTGGCATAGGCCTGTTTTTGGTTTGTTTGTTTTTTGAGAAGCCATTTCTCTTCAAAAATTTAAAACTGCAGGTTTGAGGAAGTTCAGGAGATACTCATTTACTTGGTTTTTTTTAAACAGTCTCATTTGAATCAGTGTTCTACTCCTGAGAGTTCAGTTGCTTGGCAACCATGCAGAAGTAGTTGGCCAGTGCAGTTTGGCCAGTGTTGCTTTCAATGACGTATTAAAACTTCCCCACATGATTGACTACTATTGGATTTCTTTGTGTTCTCCATCCAAGCAGGTCTGTTGTGTTGTTGGCTTTTTTTTGTTTTTTTGAGGGGGGGAGTGAATCAAGGTTAATTAGCTAGACATCTTTGCAATTAAAATCTAGGAAATGATAGTGTTTGCTCCCATGAAATGCCTGCCTGCAAACCTTTTTCCCATTTCAGTGGGAAAAGCAAATGTTATTCTTGTGGATCCTGAAATGAAAGGCTATTCATAGCCGCTAAAACACACAGAGGTTTTTCAGCTGAATTATCAGCATCTACACTGAACTATTAATATGACTGATTAACATTACTTTTTTGCTGTCACATATTCCAAATAAATTTCTGGATCCATTTCCCCAGATTAAGAGATATGTGACCCCAAGCTACCATTCGCATGCCCCTCTCCTAATAGAGGGGCTGTGAAACTGACATGCAGTGGTTAGAGACATGTTCTGTTTCAACATCCTGGAGCTACCTAAGATAATGGGCAGATACAAAATGGCTGGCAATATCTGGTAACCGTACTACTGAATAAACACTTTAAACTATATTAGGTATTGACTTAGCTATAATAAATGTGAGCATGGGAAGATGACTCCAAATATTTCTTGCCACCTAACTACTGACATGGGGATCTGGGGACACAAATTCCACATTATCTTAAAGTCTAATGTACTTTTTGTGCTGTGAGTTTTTGCAGTACAAAGGTTAATGAAGCATCTTCACGTGAAGGCACTTAGCAGGCACTGTATTGCTTTTAAGGAAAATAAATTCACTTAATTAATATCCAAAGAGAATAGTTTTAAAATTATAGAAATCTCCAAAAAGATGAGTAGAGTAAAAAGCATTCACAACAAAACAGATGCAGAACCAAATTATATGAATTATAAATGTATTATTTACAATGTGCATGTTTGTTTTTAAACTGGAATCAGGTGTAAGGATATGTGGAGTGATGGTACAAAAGTAACCCTTTTCTCCTACAATTTTGATGAAAATTATCCCTTCTGGGTGCTACTATACAGATTTTAGCATGCAAGAATTAACACATAATATTCAGACTTGAAAATGGAAATCAGTCTGCAGAATATTTTTCTGCCAAAATTACATGTTAAATTGTCTCTATAATTGTTTGATTTGTGGCATCCTTTGGAACTCTATTAAACATAAATACATCTTTATTACATAAAAATACATTCTTTGCCATTATATAGTATGTATGAATTGACATGTATGTGTGTGTGTCAGTATATAAGTAATTATGAGCTGGAATAGATATGGCAACAGATCAGCCAATGGAGACTGTTTGAATAGACATGGCAACAGGTCAACCAATGGGGACTGTTTGGAAACTGAAACATAGTATTTGTTTGTAAGGGGTCATAAGAGACAGTTTAGAGTCTAGGCGTGGCTTAAACTTGCTGAACTGTATATAAGAGTTGGTTTATCCTTGGATCTTTGCCTCTGTAACTCTTGCCTCTTTATCTCTCTACTCTGTAATGACTTGCTTCTATGAATATTGCTTCTCTGTTCCTGATTTTGTATGCTGATTTCTGCTGTATAGTATTGTATATAAAGAAGTTTCTTATGTAGATGAATTCTGCAGAATTATTTAATTGTGTGCTGGTCGGATGTGCTGCAAATTCTGACTCTGTGTGTGTGTGTGTATTTCATAGATAGTAATATTTAAATTTACACTTGCACAGATAATTAAAACATATTATGTCATCACATTTTTATTAGTTATTTCATCATTGTTATGCTAATATTTTATCTTATCTGTTTCATGTTACTTTGGTACTTTTTAAATTTTTGCTAATTGATCAAATAAACATTTCATTTTATATATACACACATAGTGTAGAATTACAGAACTATTACAGAATTACAGAGTTGGAAGGAACCTCGGAGATCTCCTAGAACACCTCACTGCCCAAGCAGAAGAACCTATACATTCTGGACAAATGTCTGTCCTGTCTCTTCTTGAAAGCTTCCAGTGATGGAGCACTCACAACTTCTGAAGGCATATAGTATGCATATAGTATGCATATATTCCCTTTAAATAAACAAACTGAACTGACTTCAGCAACATCTTCTCATCTATTTCTGTTCCATCTTGGTTGGCGGATGACTATTATTTGTTATATTATTAGATATTACATATTTTCCATATTTTTTTTTAATTTTAAATGTCTCCTTTATTGTAGGGTTGAAGAAAGAAAAAGAGTAAAGGAAAGACAATTTGGCATTAATCTCACTGAATTTTTTGACCCTCACAAAAGGGAGATTTTGGGAAATCTAACAAAAGATTTACTCTATTTTTTTTCTGTTGAAATTGATTACACATTAACTTGTAAGAGAATCCAACCAAAACACAATTCTCTCTATTCCCTTTCTGATTTTTCAGATGACTGGGCAGAAACTTGATAATTGAACAGGAGGCGATCTTAATAGAAATAGAAATGATTGTGAACTCATTGTTTTTTATTATGAACAACATAAAAAAAGATAAATTCATATGAAAAGCATTGGTAATCAGGGATGTGATCTTTGATTATGTGTTTTAACCGAAGCAGCATAGAACTCAGCTAAAGTATTGGCAATATTAATGCTGGAATCCGAAGGTAGGAGCTTTATATAATCTGTTCATCTTGGAAATGGTTGTGGTAAAATGAGAGAATTCCACATGTCCCTGTAGAAATTATGGCATAGTAGTATACTAGTGATGATTTCAATCTCTTCTAAACCATGAGAGCAAGCTTCTTTAGATAAGGTAGATTTGGAATATCTGCCTACAGTAGTAGGAGTGCAGATGGTAACACATTATGTTGTGCCCCAACTTTCTCAACTTGGGGAAAATGCGACATTTGGTCAGGATGCATGGTCCTTTTTGAAATCCAGATTATTCTAGGGCAGCCAGATAGCACTTCATATTCCCATTCCACTGAGAAATTATGTACCTGACCTTTACATAATCCTGGAGAAAGAGCCCAATCCATACGTTCCTAGTGTAATTCTATAGCAATTCTCCAGACTGAAGACTATTTTTCTGACTCCAGGACTGCCTAATGCAAAAGGTACTAGGTCGGTGGGGAAAAAGTGAATATTTAGCCAACAATTAATCATCAACCTCTGACCCTTAACTGAAATATTTCTGCCTCCAGTCTGTGGCATTAGCTACAAATTTCCCTCTGCATCACTTCCATTGGTTTTTTTTTAATGGCATAGATTCCTACCCCTGGTCCACATAAAATCTAACTCAGCATTTTGGCTCTAAAATATTTTAGGGTGATAGGAACTAATTCTCTACTTTTAGAGGAGCAGCAGCATGAAATGGTGGCAGAGGTTGCTGCCTTGAGAAGCCTAATCCTGGTGCTTTCTCCTTTAGCATCAGAAACCATTCCTTTGTACTTAAAAGATGTGAGCCTGCTTGGTTTTACTCCCTTCACTTGTTTTTTTCTGTTTGGTTCTCTTCCTGAAGGAAGGGCATGATTTTGGGTTTTTGGTTGTTAACAGTGTCTGATGTGCCTCAACAGAGACACTATAGCAGGGGTGTCAAACTCATGTCGTCACATCATTGTCATGTGACGTATCGGGACTTTTTTCCTGTTCCCTAAACCAGGCATGGGTGTGGCCAGTGTGTGAGGCATCTGGCCCATGGATCGGGAGTTTGACAGCCCTGCACTATTGTATAGGCATAACTATCTTTTCATTACCTTTGAAAAAAAAGTTAACTTTTCTATCCTGAGTTGCTTGTTTTCCCAGTGCTAATATTGATCAAATTAATGTTTTTGTCCTAATCTTTTGTCCTAATTGTACTAAAACCTTCATTTTGATTCTTTTGCCAAAAATATGTACAAAAATATTTCAAATTTAAATATTATGTAATGAGTATAGATCTTTTTCATCTGTTTTGCAGTTGTGAAAGTAAGGAGATGAATGATCCTTTTCCAAGTACTCCCTAGATTATCTACTCCTTGCAACTGACAGGTCCTTAATCTTTCATATCAATAGGCTAAATTGTAATTGCTTTCTTGGTCCTTTTTACCTTGAGAAGTGTTGATAGATACCCATGTTTAAGTTGTTCAGTTATACAGCTACAATAATTTGATTTGTGATATCAACTTTAAATACATTGTATGTAAATGAAATTGTGAGTTCACAATTCTGCTCATCGGTGTGAACTCAAAACATTTTTTTCAGATCCAACCTTTTCTCACAGAGACAACTTATCATTGACAAAAAGTTATATCTACCTGCTCAGCTATGTGTATGTTAGTTTTGACTTTGTGGGATATCATATGTTGTGATGCTTGCTATCTGGAAACTTTAAGCATTTCTTTAGTGATTGGAGGGCACCTGAGTTTCAGAACCTCTCTTCTCCCCCCCATCTTTACAGAATTGTTCTGATCAGATCAGATCAGAATAATTAGTTATGTGATTATCTCCATTAATTATCTTTCATTAATAAATGATTAATGAGCAATTATTTTTTTTGCTAAAATGTTTACTAAAATTTAGATTACACTTTTAACACTGTTCTGTTCTCATATATATTTGAACTAAATATATATGAGTCCCATTTAAGAGGCAGTTTAGCTCATATGATGATCCTGTTTTCTTACAATCTGAAATGTTTATTGTCTTAAAACAACGAGAAATTAAGAGATGGTAGATTTACACTTAATATAAATGCAAACGAATATCTTTTCAGTTCAAATAGATGCTGATTGTAGAGAATGATGAGGCAGAATGAGAAATGGCATAGAAAAAATGTGATTTTTTTAGTTCTAAACCTGGGATCGACTGGTGATCACATTTTGCAATGGAGTATTTCATGGGAATCTCTCTGGATCTGACTTGATTAAGTTCCAGGAGATTGTAGCTATGAGGAAAATAGTTATGCAAGCATTAATATGCACAGTGCAATCAATTCTAAGCCTTGAAAGACAAATTAAAATGACTGAAATGACATACAGAATAATACTTTGGAATAGCATTTTGGAAAGAACAGACATACATTTGCTTGTGGCATCCTTTGGGTCATTGGCAAAGAATTGTTTCTTCTGCTGTAGGATCGCTGTGTTCTCAATCTGTACTGTCATAACTGAGGTCTTTGGTAAGGTATTGTTTTTCCCCCCAAATTTTTTATTTGTTTTATTTATATAACTTATAAAAATTCAATTTCAATTAAACGGTGTGTTGTCTAGGTGCCATTATTTTTAGGAAATCATAATCAAAATGTTTACAATAATATTCATCACATTGATATTAATTCAATGATAAAAATAATAATATTTTACTTATCTACTTTAACAAATCTCCTTTATAACATTAATCCTTTTTGTATCCCCATGTTTCTAACTTCTGTTTTTATTATCTAACCATTGATAAAATAAGTCCCATATCAAGAAATATTCAGTTCCTTCCTTTTCCTTAATTGTAAGCATTAATCTGTCCATTTCTGCACATTCTAATATTTTTCTAATTACACTCTCATCTGTTGGGATCTCTTCGCTTTTCCACTGTTGTGTAAATACAATTCTGGCTGCAGTTAGTACATGTAAAATCAAATATATATTCCCTTTATCATACTTTTCCAGTAGGATGCCAAACAAAAATATTTCTAGTTTCAAATCTATATGTTGCTTTATCATTTTTTCCAACCATATATCTTTTCGTCCAATATTTTTTTTACCTTTGGGCATGTCCACCAAATATAATGATATGAACCAGGTGTCTGTTTACACTTCCAACATTTAGTGGATGTCTTTAAACATCTTTGCCAATCTTGTTGGTGAAAAATGCCATCTATAAAACATTTTATACAAGTTTTCTTTATATACCTTCTTTATAAGGTATTGTTAAAGATTCAACTTTGGATAAGTATTAGCTAATTCTCTGCTCTTTGTTTTAAAAGCAACTGATAGTATCTGGATGTATTTTGGCTTAGTTCTTTGAACTGCACAAGTTAGTACTGTTGACAAACTTAAACTGAACATATTATGTTGGAAATATTATATGTTTGTGCCTTTGGATCAGTGTTGACTCCCAGAGACAGTCTGGACAAGTCCCTGCAATTTTCTTGGCAAGATTTCAGAAATGGTTTGCCCTTCCCTCTTTCCTTGGGCTGAGACTGGCCCAAGGTCACCTGGCTGGCAACCAGAACTCATGATTTCTCAGTTTCTAGCCTGGTGCCCTCACCACTACATGAAACTGGCTCTCAGTGTTGGAACCACACACTGTTGTTTTTAAGACATTTGGGTATGGCACTGTAGTCCCATATCTAGAAAATGAAATTCCTGTTGTTTGAAGCAAGGGTTAATAAGATAGTTGTGGCCCTGGCTCTGAATATGTAACATCGTATGTCTGGCAGCCTATCCAGTCTTGGAAAATTGAAGACACAGACTATCTATCATACAACTGCTGGCTATCCATGTTCACTTATTCAATGATTTTGAGAAGGTGGACTGGTGCATTACAGGTTATTAACAAATGAGACAACTGCTTAAAAGGCGAAACTTAGTTAAAATCTGAGGAAAAAAATGTAGAGAAAAGGCTATAGTGTAGGAAATACACAGTTTCAATAAATCTGTACCAGATCCCTTGTGACCATTTCTGCAAGACTGACCTTTCACTTTTTCCAATACTAGCATTTTTCCTGTATAAAATATATTGTGTAAATTATTCCTGTGATTATGATCCCGATCCAGTGTAAAGACATTATACCAGCTGTCAATCCTGTAAAATACCTGTTTTTCTATAAATAATTAGAATTAAAAAAGAAATATCCAGTGACCGAGGGACTGACTTGCAAAAACTGGCGCCATAATTCAGTTAAAAAGTTACAGAAAGAAAAAAAAGAAAATGATAGATTTCAGATTACAATTTTATTTGGTTAGTTTATAACAGTTAAGTACATACACAACTCCTAATGTAGTTTTATCTTTTATGGTTGTGCAAAACATTAGAAATTCTATTCTTCATGACATGTCAAGCAGTCTGATGTTCAAAAGGCAAATCTAATTTCTTCTGGTCAACTCACAGGCATGCCTGACATTGGATTGTGTCCATAGAGAGTTTGATCAAAAAGAAGAAATAATTCCTTTCAATTATGATGTCACATTGGTAAGATTTTTTTCCTATGTTCTTTATTTTCTCTTTCACTAAATTGCAGGTTTCAAGTGTAGTGCTGTTCAACATTAATTTTAGATTGTATTTGTGATTCCTTATTGACAGAAAATTTATATTCTAAGCATCTACTGGAATGATTCCTGTTTATCTACCCAGAATGAAATATTTGTTATTGGAGAGAGAATTCTACTTTTATCATCACTTTACTAAAAATAAAGGTTAGTAAAAAAAACCCAAAACTAGGATGTGATTCGAGAGCTAAGACATAACTACATTGACATGAAAATTGTCTATTCTGGCTGTAAACTGACCCTAGTAAAAATAAAATCAATCAATATAAAAATTTAAATAATATAGCTTTTAAAAAGAATCATCAATAATCATTATGTTCTTCCACATCACTAAGAAAGCTAAACTAAGTTCCTGAATTGGAATAAGACAGTTTTGGTGTGCCTGTATCTTGGGATGGAGAGGGGGATGTTCCAGCAAATGGGGGGGGGGCACTCAGGATGCCTACCTTTCTGAAGTCCTTTGGAAGCTTCAGCTGGTATAAAATAGAGCAGCTGACTCCTGAAAGGACAACTTCATTTGGCTGAGTAACACCATCAGTCATTCAGCTTCTGAACTCAATTGAACATGCTTGTCATCCCGTTTTAAGGCTTTATGGTACAATCTTGGACCATAGCAGGCAACACCTTCCTGGAATTGAGTCAGCTTGTCCAGTCTGAACACCAAGATGGTCTTTCTGAGATTCAGGCTCCACTCCTTAGCCTAGAAACAATTTCTTCAGTCTTTCTTGCTCAGTGCAGACTGATGTTGGGAGACTGCTTGTCCTCTGCATATTGGTGACATCTCACCTTGAATTGCCAAATGAGGTGCCAAAAGCCCCACCTTACACTGGCTGTTCCCAGGGGATTGAGTGCTCACTACCTCTCACCATCAAATGAAACTGCCCATTGAAGTGGAACTACTGCACAAAGCTGCTCCTAAACTGCACCTTATAGGCAATCTCCAAAACTGCAGTGATTATTGGTATTGAAAGTCCACTGAGAACTCTGATAGAACCAGCTGGGGCATATTCCTCTATCTAGTCCCAATGAAGAACATCAACAAAAACAACCGGTGCCATTGCTGTCCCATAAGGAGGATAAATTAATTCATGTAGCCCCTGTAGCTTATTTGATACCACATTTTAAACTTGAAACTTGCCTGCTTAATTTTTTTTCCAGTGTTGGCAGTGATCTTCTCTAAAAGTATGATCTTTAGAGGAGGGACATTTTTTTTATAATGCAGCAAGAAGTAAAGACTTTTATCCCTTTCTGTTCCTGCTCTGATTTTCACAACTGCAGAAGATGCAGTCTGATGGAAGTGAGGGATCAGTTTCTCCATGCAAACAGGAATACAGAAATTTCATCAGTTAATTTTCTTTCCATATTTGCTCAATTTATCTTGATGTATGTCATCTTTCTACATGCTTATCACTAATGTCTGGGTTTTTTTTTTATTTAGGGTATAGGATTTAAAAGGAGAACATGACATTTCTTCAATAATGAACAAAATTCCTTGTTCATGCCAGGTATTTCACATGATTATGCCAAATTGTCATTCTTAAAGCACCCTTTCCACTGCATCACAAATGTCACAGCATTAGCATAATACAGTATTCAAATGAATCAAATGATAAAAGAAAAACCTCTTTAAGAACTCACTGAGCTCCTATGCTTTTGTTGGTTTTTCATTTGTTCTATTTGAAATATTTTTATTTACCTTTACCGTTAACTGAAATATTAAACAGAGGCATAATTAAAGTAGCAATTATATACCAATAGATCCTTTGGCAGCTGAGTGAATATGAGAATATAACATGTATTTACACTGTATAAGAAATTGATAATAATAATATTAATATTCTTTTTAAAAAATCTAAGATAAATTCCTGGTCATCTGTTAATTTTACTTTTTAATATTTTTTAATACTTTCAGATGCCTGTCATTAAATACAGATCTCTTACATAATGATTGCCTTGGAAAGGGTATTTTATGGCCTGTAAGTATTTCCAGCCAGGGACAGGATTCAGCCGGTTTGGACTGGTTGAGGCAAACCGGCATCTCCTACAATCAATCAGCTGGCAGCTCCTAGGATCAGCTGGGCCCACCCACCCACCGCTACGCTTTTCTCTATCCTCTCAGCTGATTGCCTCACCTCAACTGTAGCTACTGTGTTACTACATAGAAGGGATGCTGATTGTTTTGAAGCTGAGCACACGTGCAAAGCGCGTTAGGTGCGTGCGCAGCGCACGTGCGATCACCTAACCGGTTGTGAAACTGGTTGAAACCCACCACTGCTTCCAACCATTGCAAAACGTTGCACACAAACAGTTCTGTGGTCCCATGATTGTGAGTTGGGAGCTTAGCAACTTGTTTGCACTTACTTTACCAAGTGTCCAGTGATCATGTGATTGCCATTTGCAATCTTCCCCAGAAAGCCAATGGGAAAGCCACTAAGGAAGGCTGAAATCTGCTGCCACTTGCCAAGATGATTCCCTTGCAGGGCAAGAAGGCAGGGAGAGGCAGGGAGACATTGATTTTAGTACCAGAATAGCTTCCTGGTTCTTTGTTCATGTGCACCAATTTTAGAGCACACTAAAAGTCCCTGCCTCTCCATGCCTCTGCACAGATTTTAGCATGCAAAAATCCTTGCCTCCCTGCCTCTCCGTGCTTTAGAAGAGGGCATGAAGAGGCAGCGGACAAGGATTTTAGCACACTAACAAACAAAAGACTCTTCTTCCTCTTATCCATCCTTTATCTGTATCTATACTCTTATTTTTGCAAAAAGTCTACAAAGGATAACCAGGGCTTTATAAAAAGATGCCTTTTAACCTTGATCAAACAAACCAACTTTATAGTTTTTTCTTTTTACTTCCAACAATCTTGATCTTTAATTCATTTAGATATTCTTGTAGAATTTCTTTTCTTTTTCCCTTCTCAGAGGCTTCTTTGAGGCTTGAACAAACCTTTTGTAAATCCAGTAAAAGTCATTATCATGGTCATTATCTTGATCTATCATTTGTATTTTTACTTTGTTTTTGAAAGTTTAAACATCTTCTTTTGTATATCTAGTAAAAATTCCTTATCAGCATCATTCTCTTGGCTTGGAATGTATAACACCAACTTGTAATCCAAATATTTTTTTTTACTATCCAATAGCTCTGGTTGTGGTATTTGTGCATTAAATTTAACATATTTTTGACATTTGACATAGCCTATCCATAGAAGTAGACATCATTGGTGATATTTCTAATATTGTACATACTAATGTCTAGCTCCATTCTTTGAAAATTGGCTAAAGTATTTCTAATGTCATAGAATTTTATGCCATTGTGTAAATCGCAACACTAAACCAAATATATTTGCACTCTCCCATTTCCCTTTTCCTTTTCTGAAATCTTTAGTTCTTTCTAATGTCCAAGACATTAAAATCATGAAGTGTAAAATCATGAAGTCTCAAGTTTCTGTTTTGACATAAAATAGACTAAACATTTTGGTTCCTATGAAAAGTTATTTATTTCCAAAATCTAATTGTAAATGTCTCAGTGTTTCAAAATTCTCTGAAAATTCTTATATTTGTTTATAACTTTCTTAGATTAAAATCTTACTTAGTTCTTGCTGTTTATTTCCAAACCTCTAAATTCTTAAACTTATATTTAACTTTTATTTTACGCAAGAAGGAATGTAAACTCACCAGGTGGCTTTTCAAACTTGTTGTTCTGAAGGTCTCTAATAGAATAATAAACAAGTTGCTCTTGATGATGAGATTGGTGGCATATAAATAAATAAATAATTTCTGAGTGTAATTAGAAAGTGAGGCTAGCAAAATTCAGTGTTCTTTGAAAGGCTTTGTCATAGTTGTGATTATAATAGCTGGTCCTTCATCACCTGGCACTCAGACCCCAGGCAGATTGCTACCCTAAACAAGTATGGGTGATTTCCTGTCCTTGTGCTGCCCTTCT
>JANHFL010005377.1:2908-15042 GCA_032468155.1 Oxyrhabdium leporinum
GCTCCTGCGCGAGGTAGCTCCATCTGCCCCCCCCCCCCCCGAACTCCTGACGCTCCGCTTAGCCGTCTCCGGTGTGTGCTTGCCCGTTTAGGCGATCGTCTTAGCAACCCGTACGTTTGACCTCGAGTCCTGCAAAGGAAACCTATCCAAAGGTTGTGAGGTCCCCCAACTTCAAAGTCCCCCTTTTTGTTGGACCTTCGGTAGCCATTAAAAGACCGATTTTAAAAAAACGGCCCAAGTTTTGCATTAAATTCGGCCAAAGAATTTAAATCTTTTGACATTGTTGCCTGTGAGTTGTACTGTGCGTGCTACAACAGCTCCACCCCCACCCACCCCCAAAAAAAGGTTTCTCCACACGAAGGCAAGAAGCGGTGATCTGCAAAGGGATGGATCACCGCTCTCACGTCTAAGCCTATGATGTACCATTCACTACGGATCGTGTCACATGTGCATATTACTTTTCTTAATTCATTTCTGATTGGTTTGAAATCGAATGAGGAGTTTTCCTAGGCAACAGCCTGCTTTATATAGTCTAGATTCCTTGCTTTTTCTTTTAATCTAGTGGGATGAATAGCGAGCAAATCATCTGCCACAACACTATTAAAGTCAAGCATTTTAAGGTCTTAATGATTTTTCTAGGGTGGAAATGTACATACTGTATATTTTCACTGAAATTAAAGGCCTGTGAAAATGTTGGACAGTTGAAATTCGCTGGTTACAGCTTGATCAATTTCGAAAAGCAATGTGTGTAGGCCCCCAGTTCAAGGGGAGACAAGGAATACTTATTTAATAAAATGAATTCTCTGAGGTTGTTGGGACTTGTTTTATGAATTTTATACAAACTCTTACTGTTTCCATAGCACCACTGGTGAGCAACCTTGGTTTTGATATTAAACTGAACTATATGTTTCAGATAAGGTGAAGCATGTTTAGATCCCACTGATTTTACATATTCACACTCAGCCTATAGTCAAACTCAACAAAGAAGTTTAATTTTGGTTAGAAGCTAATTCATTACTTCTGGTTTGTGTACTTTGGCATATCATTTGGTGATGTTCAACACAACTAATGATAATGGAATAATAAAAATATTACACTTCAATAAACTGCAAAATAAAAATCCGATAAAATATAAATTAAATTATGTAATGTATGTAATAATCTTTTTTTTTTTTAAATCACTGCAAACCAATTGCAGTCCCCAATCAAAATAAAAAAAATCCTTTATGGCAGAAGAATATCACAACTACAGTTATCTGAACCTTATTATTTATTTGGATCTCTTCAACCTGCTTAAATTTAGAGCAATTTCTCAGTGATTTTATAAATTCGAGTCTTACATGGTTCTTATGTCTCTTGCCTCATTTTCCTGCACATTTCACAATTTGTTCTGAACTTGATGAGGCCATACAATATGGAATTGTCAGTGAAGTGGAGTCAGGCTGTTTTACACTGCTGTGAAACTTAAGAAGCCATTTACCAACATTCACAGCCGAACTACATATGTATTTTTAATAGTGCTTGAGTTTGAATGTCAAGTATTGCACTAAGCATGTCGAAAAATCAGATGCTTCTGGAAGAGTTAGGCAGTCTTCCTTAACCTTTGGTTGGGCTCCCATAATTGCCCAGCTGAAAAATTACTAAGAATGTTAGGAGTCAGTCCATTTGCCTTGGATGTACTTTCCCAGAGTTAGTGGGACATATAGAAAATTATTCAAGAGAGTAAGTTGGCAAGGAGAAAGTCAAGCTGCAAGGAAGGGAGGGGGAGAGAGAAGGAAGGAAAGGAAGGAAGGGAGGGAGGAAGGAAGGAAGGAAGGAAGGAAGGAAGGAAGGAAGGAAGGAAGGAAGGATGAAAGGAAAGAAGGATGAAAGGAAGGAAGGAAAAGATAGACAATGCTAAAACCACTTTAAAAAAGAATACCACGAAAGTAGCCATTGAAACTTTAAACAATGGTCAAAGAATAGCAACTTTTAAAATGTACATTTCCTCTTGAGACAATACCTTATAGAAATCTTTGGCTTTCTTCTAATTCAAAGTCTGTTCCAGGAAGTATGGCTGTATGTAGATATAATCAGAAGTTTTACACAACGCAAATGAGCAAAACTACTAATTAAACAAATTCAAGATGCCAAACTATTCTTAAAATAACCCCCTGAGTTAGAGAGAGAGAGGAAAAAAAACACTTGGAATCCTATTTCTCTATGCCACTCCCTATTCCAATATCAAAATTTGCACCGCTGTTTGTTTTTAAAGTTACATTTTGCTGTTGTTAACAGAGTATAAAAAAGAAGAAGAAGAAGTAAATCGGAAAAATAATATACAAAACTATAAAGACAAAACAAATGAAAAGAATGCAAACTAAGACCAGGGGGGAAAAAACAACACACACACACACACACAGACAGACACACACACACACACACACACACACAAACCTTGCAAGGTACTCGATTCCAGATACAGAGATATAATCTGCACAAGCTTTTCAAGAACCATTCCACATATTTTACTACAGGAAAACCTAAAGGAAAAAATATATATAATTTTGCATTGTTATGCAATAACAACAGTTGTAGAAACCCAGTGAAAAAAAGACCTCAATTCTTCTCCCAAGCTGATTGCTTTAGTCCAAACATTGATCCCAATTTAGCGAATTTCTCTTACTTTTGCTTAAGCAGCTGGAACAGTTCAGACTTTTAAAACAAGTATCTTTCTTGACATCCTGATAGGAACCTCCAGAATTGGCCCGGAATAATAAATACAAGTAGTCCTCGACTTATGACCACAGTTGAACCCAACGTTTATGTTGCTAAGTGAGAAATTTGTTAAGTGAGTTTTGCCCCATTTTACGACTTCACTTGCCGCGGTTGTTAAAGGAATCGCTGCGGTCGATCAGCTCGTAGCCCGGTTGTTAAGTGAATCGGGTTCCCCCGTTGAGTTGGCTCGTCAGAAGGTCGCAAGAGGGGATCACGTGATCCCGGGACCCTGAGTCCGTCATATGTGTGAGTCAGTTGTCCAGCATCCAAACATAAAGCGCTTGACCACGGGAATGCCGCAATGGTCATAAGTGTGAAAAACGGCCCTAAGTCCCTTTTTTTTTCAGTGCTGTTGCAACTTCAAATGGTCACTAAGCGAACTGTGGTAAGTCGAGGACCAGCTGAGCAATACTCTAATGAGGTGCCATTCCGTTGAAGAGTGTTGGTGGTGAAGAGCTCAAAGAGCAAACCAGCTGGTTTTGCCAGCCTCACACTGTAAATATGACAAAATAAGAAATTCTAGCAATTCTGGGGGGATCACCAGAAATAATACTGAGAGGTCCCACCACATGATGGGTAGGTGGTCCTTGACTTATAGCAGCCAGTTTAGTGACCGTTCAGAGTTATGGCGGTAGTGAAAAAAAGCGACTTGTCGCCGTTTTTCTCACGACCGTTGCAGCTTCCCTGTGTGATTGTGATCAAAATTCAAGCCCTTGGCAACGGACTCACACTTATGACGGTTGCATTGTCCCGGGGACGGGTCAGGCGATCCCCTATTTGCAACCTTCTGACTAGCCAAGTCAATGGGAAAACCGGATTCACTTCACAACCGTGACAAGAAAGGTTGTAGAATGGGGCAAAACTCCCTCAAGAACTGTCTCACTTAGCGACATCATTGCAACGCGGTCCTAAGTGAAGGACTTACTTATGCTTATGACCGATTGTGATCATAAGTGAAGGACTTACTTATACTTAGGATGGTTGCTGTGTCCCGGGGGTGGTGGTGGTCACCTGATCCCCTTTTGTGACCTTCTAAGAAGCCAAGTCGAAGGGGGAAATCCAGATTCACTTAACAACCGGGGTTACTGACCGAACAACTGCATTGATTCACTCAAAAATGGTGGCAGGAAAGGTCGTAAAAAGAGCCAAACCTCATTTAACAACTGTCTGGCTTAGCAACAGAGATCTCAGTTCTAAGTCGAAGGCTACCTGTACAGATGAAACCCTTTCTGGAGTGGCACCAGGTAAATCTTTCCCTTCCTCCTCCTCGTCTTCTTCTTTTTCTTCTTCTTCTTCTTCTTCCTGATCAGAAAAGAAAACCCAGGTCTTAAAATGGATCTCTTTCGTTTTCATTCGTTTAATTCAGAGAGCCAGGAAGAAAAGGTGAAGGAAACGAATGGCTCAATGCTTTTATGGAGCCCGGAGAAGGGAACCAAGTTTGCAAAGTATTCATTAGCGGCTTTGACCTGGGACCTTACCTATTATTGTGGTATGCTTCCACCTACTGTTGAGTGAAGCCCAGCCTGGAATGACTTGGAGAAGTCAAGGAGGTGTGGCTTACCTACCTTCATAAAAAGGCCAACAGGTAACAGATGCTTCCCACAGGGAGGTGAACCTGTCTCATGCGAAGGATGCCTAAATTTGAAGAGGACTCCAGCTCACCTTGGATCACCTGCTAGGGAGGTTACAAAGTCTTGAAGGCTCTTTCTTTTGTTCCAACTTCGGGGTACTAGCTCATTGCCACCTTCTCTGGCACTTTTGAGCCAACTCTTTGTGGTCCAGCGATCCACGGACTGAGCTGCCTTCCAGAAATCCATTGTCCTCCCGCTGTCTTCCCTGGTCCAAGGAAGAGGAAGTCACAAAATGGGAAAGGTGAGTACATTGGGAATTCGGGAATGAAGAAGAATCCACAGTTGGCTTCTCTAAGGTTTGAAGATGGGGAAGGGGGGGGGGGAGGCAACGTGCTGCAAAATATTACCAAGAGGGTTTTGGATGAAGGAGCTTGGTTTTCAGACACCCTGAAGGTATTTTTGGAAGAGAGAGGGAGGAGGGAGGGAGAGAAAGGGGGGAGAGGGAGGGAGTGGGAGAATATATAAAATACTTCTGACTTTGATGCAGAAATTTAAATCTGAGAGTTAGGTGGATAGAGAGGAGTCTCTCTCTCTCATCTATCACTCAGGATTATCTAGATGAAATATTTCTCCAAGGTCTCATGTAAATGATAACTGAACAGAAATAACAGAATAACAGAATTGGAAGGGACCTTGGAGGTCTTCTAGTCCAACCCCCTGCACAAACAGGAGACCCTGCATCATTTCAGACAAACGGCTGTCCAATGTCTTCTTAAATGATCCTTCTCACCGTCTGCGACTCAGCCCTTTGGCTGGAGAAATCAGAGGGTGAAGCGGAAACGCCTTCTGAATGATGGCCCTTTCTTTGAATCCAATCATTCGGAAAGCATCCGCTGCGAAAGGATTGTAATCGATGACTCATTTCAAGGTTTTTTTAAATTCACTTGGCCAACTCAGCAACCCTAACAAGAGTGACCCTGAGATTGCTGAAAGTGAATAGAAGCACCCTAATATTTAAAAATGAAGACTATGTCGCGTTCAGAAGGTCAGAAAGCTGAGGTCGTTGGTTCCCAGGAATTCACAGGTGCTGGCCGGGGTGTCATAATACACAACGGAGTTGCTTATCTATTGCTGCAATAGATATGGTTAGGCTTCCTGGTGGCGAGATCTGCATATAAGCGGGGCAATCTTTGGGTGACGGTTGTGTACCTCTGGAAGATTTTAGGGAGAGGAATGGATAGTTATCTCTAATGATGGGTTAATTAATTGCAGAGGTTTGCATTAGATAATCATTGTGGTCCCTTCCGCTTCTATACCTCTAAGCTTTTATAACTGTAACTCTTAACTGCTAGGACAGCATCAGAAAAAGCTGGTCCTGTCCAAGACAAAAAAATTGGACGGGACCTTGGAGGTCTTCTAGTCTAACCCACTGCTCAAGCAGGAGACCCTCTACCATTTCAAGCAAATGGTTGTCCAATCTCTTCTTAAAAACCTCCAGTGTTGAAGCATTTACAACCTCTGGAGGCAAGTCGTTCCACGGATGAATTGTTCCCACTGTCAGGAAATTCCTCCTTAGTTCTAGGTTGCTTCTCTCCTTGATAAGTTTCCATCCGTTGCTTCTTGTCCTGCCCTCAGGTGCTTTGGAGAAGAGCTTGACTCCCTCTTCTTTGGGGCAGCCCCTGAGATGTTGGGAGACTGCTCTCCTGTCACCCCGAGTCCTTCTTTGCATTGCTAACCTCTTCCCTCTTGGTTGCTCTCTTGCAGACGCAGTGGGCCAGCTGCCCCCCAACGCCCCCTTGAAAGGCTTCTTGCACAGTCGCCTGTGCCACCTCAACTCCCGTCAAGGCTCTTGCGACCCGGAAAGCGATTCCTCTCCGTCCACCGTCTCCCCGGAGACCTTGTGCTCCAGTCTCTGCAGCCTTGACGACAGCTTCCTTCTCAAGGAGTTGGGCACCCCTTCCGAACTTGCCTCCAAACTGCTGGGCTCCGTCTCCGCCGGGGAGGACACGCTGATCTCCAAGTTGCCCACACAGACTGCCGGAGAATGTGCCTTCCGGA
Source organism: Oxyrhabdium leporinum (assembly GCA_032468155.1). NCBI lineage: Eukaryota > Metazoa > Chordata > Lepidosauria > Squamata > Cyclocoridae > Oxyrhabdium > Oxyrhabdium leporinum. Next base: position 9,295 of record JANHFL010005377.1, read on the forward strand.
GCCTGGCACAACTGGAGTGCCAGGACTCTATGTACTCCATGTCCTTCGCCGAGTCCTGCCTCTCGCCCACGGAGGAGGAGGGCCTTCCGTGCAAGGACTACAAAGTCCACGGGGACAGCTGCCGGCTCCGGAGAAAAGTCTCCGACGTGGCCTCCTCCGGCGTGGCCTCGCTCGACGACAACGAAGATGATGAGGTCGGAGGGGAGCCCGACGCCGAAGAGCCGTGAATCCCGCCACTCCCCCACCCTTTCCGTTCCGTGGCATGCTTCACCTGCCATTTTGCCCTGCTCCGTGGCACCTTTCGCCCACCCAGCTCCACGGCCCGTCAGTTGCCTCAGCGGGACGGTTCCTTCCCCCCTTTGGGATGGAGGCAGCGTGGGCAGGAGTGGTGGGTTTCGAAAGCTGCCCCCCTCCCAGGCCTTCCTGAGCTCCACCGTGCCATCCGACGCCACCATTTCAGTCTCAGGAGCTGCTTTTAATGGCTTCCTGGGTTTTGCCTGCTGCATTTTCTCTCCTCTTTCTCGCGTGGCCTGTTTTGTTTCCTTTGCATGGGAATGTCTTTGGGGGCAGGGTGAGGATCAGAAGAAGGCCGACGCTGGTGGGAGTCATCGCAACTCAGGGGGGGGGCACTCGGGGGAACGTCGGGCGAAACCCAATCGTGGTGCCCCGGGGAGCCAGAGGTGCCCCCCGTTTTGCTGTCCAGGTGGCATGGCTAACGCTCTTTCAAGCCGAAAATCATTTCTCTTCTTCAGACTACGAAACTCGACAGACTTTTTCGAGATTGCCTGTGTGTGTCCCTTTTTTTTTTCCATCCCGGCTCCTGTGGTTTGTGGCAAAGAGCGAAAAACGGGGCGTGAAATGCAAAATGTGCGATTTGTTATGCTTCTTTTTTAAAAAAAAAAAAAGACCAAAAAAAACCCAAAACACAAAACCCCCAAGAAAAAAATAATATCCCCCCCAGCCCAAGGGGCAATCTTTGGCTTTATTGTCTCAGATTTTATACTGTGGACCCATTGGAAGAAAGGGGGGAGGATGGGGGGTGCGGGTGTGTGTGTGTGTGTGTTGCCCCGGTGTGTGCTAATATGCTCCATTTGCCCCCCCCCCAATCTCTTTGGAAAGGAAGCAAAGAGTCCACACGACCTCGTTCCAGATCTTTTCTATAGTTTTGTACACGTGTCTCTCTATGTTCTGTCTTTCCGGGATTTGGTGCCCCTACGCCGATGGATTTCCTTAGGGTGCCCTGTCCCCCGCTCTGCTCTCCCACTGTGTCTCCCCGCTCACGGCTTGGGAATGTTACGATCTTTATTCTGCTCCCCTTTGCTCTGAGGTGGTATTTCTCAACCTCCGCCATTTTAAAATGCCTGGACTTCAACTCCCAGAATGCCTCAGTCAGCTTGGCTGGCTGAGGCGTTCTGGGAGTCGAAGTCCACGCATCTGAACATGGGTGAGGTTGAAAAACATGAGTGTCTCTCTTCCCTATGGCCTCTTCGGGCCTCTCACCTCTTCTCCAGGCCTACGTTAAGTGGATTTGGATGGTGCAACGTCACCAACTGGCTTGGCACAAGTTCACAATGATATCTCATGTGTTGGGTCATCGTTGCAAGGTCTTATCTGCATCATGGTTTGCTGGGATCGGGCCTCCTTTGAATCTTGAGATAACAAGGACTTTGACCTCGTTGGTTGGGAATTTGGGGGAGTTAGGTTTCCCCCACTCCAAACTCTATAGAGCAGGGGGGTCTCTGACCTTGGCAACTTTAAGAGTTGTGAACTTCAACTCCCAGAATTCTCCAGCCAGCCATGTTGGCTGAGGAATTCTGGGAGTTGAAGTCCACCAGGCTTAAAGTTGCCAAGGTTGGAGACCCCTGCTATAGAGAGCACCGGGTGAAGGAAAGCTGATCAGCCCCATAAGGATCCAATCCGTTTTATCCGGATGTAATTGTCACAGCTTCTTTCAAAGGTTTCTGGGAATTGTAGTTTGGTAAAAGAGTTGAGGATACGGAGATAAAAATCCTAAGGTTGTCCACACACCAGTTTTAGCACAGGTTTTTGGGGCAGAAAGAAAGATGATTAAATCAGTTTGAGACCTACCAGGTTTATTTTCCCAGGAAAAACTCCCATCCGCACAAATATTCATGCATCTGATCTGGATAAAAAGATTTGAACAACAGGGCATGGTCGTAAAAATCCAGATGGTAACCTTGCTGTTATTGAAAATCTGATTTATGTCCTGCCATCTTGATTTTTCTGATCACCTGGCCATAAACACAAGCAGCTTCCACCTTGACTTTTGAGATCACATCCTGAGGACAACCTAGACTGGACCATACTTGCAGTCTCGACTTCTCCTAGCACAGTGCTTCCCAAACTTGGCTAAATTACTCAAACTTGGACAGAAGTGGTTTTTCTTTGAGTAACGACACACAGACCTGTTACCCAGTCATAAGAGGGACCTAACTAAGGACTCTTTGATTGACACTAAAAAGAACTTTCTCCAAGGAGGTTTTGTGCAATGTAGGAAAAAGCTTGGGAAGCCTGTTTTAGAAAGACACTGGGGATTAGTTCTTCCTATTATTTTATTCTGGCCATTGCCCAATTCTTTGTAAATTACATTTTCCACAAGGTGGGGGTTACTGAATTTTGTAGAATCCAGAGCTGAAGAACAAAATAACAGAGTTGGAAAAGAGACCTTGGAGGTCTTCTAGTCCACCCCCCCACCCCCACCCCCGCTCAAGCAGGAGACCTTATGCCATTTCAGACAAGCGGTTCTCCAATTTCTTCTTAAAAACCTCCAGTGGTAGATCACCCACAGCTTCTGAAGACAAGCCATTTCATTGATTAATGAATTCCTCACTGTCAGGAAATGTCCCCTTAGTTCTAAGTTGGTCCCCTTCTCGACCGGTTTCCATCCATTGCTTCTTGCTCTGCCTTCAGGTGCTTTGGAGAATAGGTGGGCCCCCTTCCCTTTGTGGCAGCCCCTTCTCCGTGGCTTCAGAGCAGATTGTCTCAAATAGTTCTTTCAATCTCAGAAGACTGTCAGGAGGACCATCACCGGACTGGTCTATCGCCACAGTTGACGTTCTTCTAAGAAAGGAGAGGTTGCAGAGAGCAGAGGGTAAGGATGATGTTGGGGGAAGTCTCTGCTAAACCAACTCGTCATGGGGGTCGAACAAGCTAGTCATGGGGGCGGGCTTAGCGTCCCAGTTATCCCAGGGACTCTGAGATTTCATGGAGTTTGGAAAGGTTTGTTTCTTTTCCAACCATCTGGTGAGGCTGGGGAGCTTTCGATTGGCTCAGGGATGATAGGAGAGTTGAAGTCTCACCGTGACTCATCCATCTGAAGGCCAGCAAGGCCTAGTCAGGCGATCATGGGTGAGTTAGGGACTCTTCACCGGAAGACTCGAAGGCCGCTAGGAAGTAGGGTGAGATGGGGAAAGGAACAAAAACAACACGTCTCATTGAAAGAACCTCCCTTGCTAAGCCCGTCTTCTCCTGCATCGTCTGTGCAACACCAGCCCATTCGGTGGCACTGTCCCACGTATCCCTCCCTATCCCACCCCTCCAAAAAAATCTCTGTGCAGACTCCTGTCTTGCCTTCTCCCCCCCCCCATGCCCAAAGAAGCCTAGGGCATTGCCCTCTTCTTTACTCCCTCCACCCAACCTCTCTGATCCTTGCACTCCCGTGTCCCGGTCCAAATGCACAGTATTGTTCCTGTGTGTCACTATTTCTCACCCAATTTCTTCCTGATGTATAGCCCGGCCTGGTACGATTGTCTGTTTCGTTTTCTTTGTATCTGTAAATTCATTAAAAAGCTGGTTCTACCCCGATCAGGCTGTGTTTACCTCATTCTTGTCTGTGCCTTGCTTCCGACAGCTTTGTTTCTTCCCGTCCCTGCCTTCCTGGATGTCTTTCGGGGTCCAGCTAGTCCTCGACTTACAGCAGCTCATTTAGTGACCGTTCAAAAGTTGCCACGGCACTGAAAAAAAAGTGACTTATCGCTTTTTTTGTTTTGTTTTGTTTTTCTCCACACCGACGACTTTCGGAGCATCCCCATGATCACGTGAATCCAAGTTCGGGCGCTGGGCCGCCAACTCGTACTTACGACCGTTGCGGTGTCCCGAGGACCCGTGATCTCCTTTGGCAAGGAGCAAAATCGACGGGGGAAGCCAGAGTCGCTTCACAGCTGAGTTGCTGACTGATCGGCCAGCGGTGGGTGATTCACTTAACAGCCGCAGCAAGACAGTGGTGGTATAAAATGGGGCAAAATTCGCTGAGCAAATGCCTCGCTGAACGACAGACACTTGGGGCTCAAATTGCAGTCGTAACTCCAGGCCTGTCTGTATCTAGTGTGAGTGTTTGGTGTCTGCTTTCCTTCTTCTTCTTCTTCTTCTTTTCAACGTACCGTGATTCAGTTCACGGTACGAGGCTGGTGGATTTGACACTTCCCACATCCGTGCTTAGGTCCATAACGAGATTGCAGTCTACCGCTGGTAAAGCCAAACGCAAGGCAAGTGAAACCCCCAGCATATGTTCTGTGAAAACTGTGTGTAGCACTGCTGAGCAGAGTAAAGCAGCACGAGACTGACAGTTCCTAGCATGAGAGAGAAGGCTGTATACAGTACGGCGGGTCAAGTAGATGGGTAGGAAAACTAGGCAGGCTTGGCGTTCCAAGAAGGTAAAGACTGGCAGAAGTGGGAAGTATGGAAGATCAGCTTCCAAAGACAAGACAACAGAGTTCCAGATGGTTATATCTTCTTCAACCAACTTTCTCTTAAAGGGAAATGGATGGAAAAGAAAAAGGAACTCAAGGAGGACACGGAGACCTAAGAATGTGCTTGCGTTGTCTGCAGTAGGAGCTCTGCAACCGGTGATGTCCACCGGTTATGGTCCAAAAACGTCAAGAAGACAGCGGCGATGATTGTCCTCCTGACTTTTGGACCATCATCTTGACATCGTAGGGGGGGGGCATTATCTACGGACATCCCTGTCTGCAACGGAAAGGCCACACTTGGCTTTCCAACGTCCTGCAAATGTTGCCTCTCCCAGGGCGGGTGGGGCTAGGATGAAAATTACATTCGATTTCCTTTCCGTGTAAATCAACATTAAATGCCATTCGTATGTCAACGTTCTGCTTATCGATTTATTGATTCCCTCTGCCTGTCCCGTTTCCCATTGCAACTCGTAAACCGCAATCCGCAACTCGTAAACCGTTGTCTCTGAGATCCACTCCCCCGTGGTTTGTAGAGCCCGCGTACACCCAAACTCTGTAGCTCCAAAAAAAATGGGGAACCGGGTATAAATAAAAGAGGAAGGGCATTTGGCCCTTCTGCTGATCACGGTGCGAGAATTGGAGGATGACCAAGAGAAGGAAGGCATCAGGGAATTGCGCAGCAGGTGTCCAAATGGAAGTTGGAGACGCTGACATGGACTTGTAGTTTTATATACGGTAAATAAATACATTTTACATCTATGTTTACAGCAAAAAAAGATAGTCAAGCAAACAGAAGCATCTTAAGGTAAATCACAAAGCAACACGGGGCTCACAGAAGGAAAAAAGGCAGCAGGGGGAAAAAAGCAAAACTCCCCCTCCAAACCTACAGAATAGAAATTAACAGAACAGAACAGAATAGGGGAAAAAAGAATGGAATAAAAAATAGAGTAGAATAGAGAATAGAATAGAATAGAATAGAATAGAATAGAGAATTAGGAATAGAATAGAATAGAATAGAATAGAATAGAGTAGAGTAGAG
>JANHFL010005379.1:0-15220 GCA_032468155.1 Oxyrhabdium leporinum
TTCCCTCCCTCCCTCCCTCCCTCCCTCCTTCCTGTTTCTCTCTCTCCTTTTTTCCTTTCCTTCTTGCTAAGTATAAAGTGTGCATGGGGGAGATATCTATAGAATGTGTTCTAATAAAGTAGTTAGAAAATAACTAGTTGTGCTTCTGTCTGGTTTGAGGGGACATCCACTCTGGTATAGATGGACATAGCATATAAAATCCTTTAAAACTTTGTAATGTCACACATGCATTTCTTCCATCAATTATCACTCGTCACATTTAGCAACCACCGATCAACATATTCTCAAGAAATGTTCCTTAATTCATGCCTATGAAATTTATCATATACTTTCTCTAAATCAATAAATGGGCAATGCATTTTATCAAATACATAGAATTTTCAATCATCCATCAAAGAGCAAAACTCTGATTTGCACATTTTTTGCTCAGCATAAAGCCACTTTGTACTTTTATTTATTGTTATGTCCCCTAACGTTTAATCACAATTCTGCAAAATACTTTCCTAGACACATTTAGCAAGCTAATCCCCCTGAGGGTTTTGCACTTACTCTTGTTACCCTTCGCTTTGGAAGAATGCCTTTGCTGTTCCTTTTATACAATCATCATGCATGGGTGCAGGTTTCACACAGAGTAAACAAGTTACATGATGACCTGATAGGCAAACCACATCCATGTTCTAATTGTGTTTTTGTTTTTTAGAGATATCAACATCTGCAACCTTACTGTGGTTCAAGATGCTCAGAATTTTAACTTCCTTTTTCTCAAGTTTTTCTTGGGCACTAATACAGCAATAATAATCCTATTATTTGACATATCATCCATATGCAAGACATACCTTTTGACATTTTAAAGTTCTTGCATTAAAACATCACAAAAAAGTAAATCTGTTGGGGAAAAAAATATTTTCTGTCATTCACTCCTGGAATTCTCAAAACAAATGTTGGAAAAGGTTGACCATCTGGCTCAGGGGTGTCAAACTCAAGGCCCGTGGGCCAGATCCAGCCTGTGGGGTGCTTAAATATGGTCCGCGGGGCCACCCTGCAAACATCGAAGGACCTGCCTGTAGTGCCTCTGCCAGCAAAAATGGAGCTTGAGAGGGCTGCACATGGCCCCCCTGGGCCCCATTTTTGGCTGTGACGGCCTCCTGCAGCTCTCTATCAGTGAAAACGGAAATCTTCCCCCCCCCCTCGAGATCAAACACAACTCTGATGCGGCCCTCAATGAAATTGAGTTTGACAATCCTGATCTAGCTGATAAATTAGGGTTATTGAGGTACATTAATTTTTCCCCCTGGGAATATTAATTGCATGACATCATTTAGGATTGTATTTTGTAGTATGGCAAGCGTGCAAAAAAAGTTTTAAACAGCACTAAGTTTAGATAAAGGTATCACTTTGATAGTCATTTTGTAAAAACATTTTAGCTGAATATATCTTTATTTTAACGTGTACTTTTTTTTTCTTCAGTTCAGTGTGTCCCATTCCTGGAGACCAGCTGGACAAGACCCTGAAATTTTTCTGGCAAGGTTTTTCAGGAGTGGTTTGCCATTTCCTTTGTCCTAAAGCTGGCTTTGTGCCTTAAGTAGGACTAGAACTCAGTCTTCCAGTTTCTAGCTTGATACCTTAACTACTACATCAAACTGGCTCTCTAGAATATTACTGTCTGTAGGCAATTTTTTTTCTGCGTTAGTACCCAAGGGCAATCATTAATCATTTTTCTTATCTGTGTGCAATTAATTAACGAGAAGTATAATTTTCCTATTTAGTTAACTATCTAAACACTATTGGATTTACATATCTTGCTAAGACATAAATACTATGGTTTGTTAAATTTTTGTTTTCACTTATTCTGTGAACTCAGTCAATTGTGGTTTATTCAATAAACTGTGGTTGAATAAATTATGGGTTAAGTTGGACCCATCCATTATATAGAAGACTCTTTTTTGTACTTGTTTATTCACTGAATCCTACAGTATTCATATCACTTCGACTTGAGAGCAAGCATTATCAAGATGGAGGGATATGTATGTTGTCTATGAATGCTTGGTCTATCACTATTATTTCACATAATGGTTGTACCTTTTACAATGGCCCAGTTGTTATCTTTCTTCATTTGGAATTCTTTGGAATTGATAACATCAGCAATCCTCCTTTAAGCATATGTGGAATGAAATATTATATTATATTTGGATCTAACCAAGAGAAAAAATATGATTACTTTATATATGTATCCAAGGTTACATCTGCACAGATAAGAAAAGGAAAGCAAGGAAAATATTTTTAGAATATAGAACATGGAATAACAGAGTTGGGAAGGACCTCAGAGATCTTTTGGTCCAACCCCCTGCTCGAGAGGGAGACCCTATATCATTTCAGACAAATAATTGTCTAGGCTCTTTTTGAAAGCTTTCAGTGAGGAGAACACACAACTTCTGAAGGCAAGTTATTCCATTGGTTAATTGCTCTCACTAGCCATTGATTGATTGCTTTAACCATTAGGAAATTTTTCCTTAGTTCTAGGTTGCTTCTCTCCTTGGTTAGTTTGCTTCCAACCATTGTTTTTTCTCCTGTCTTTTGGTTCTTTGGAAGTTTGATCCCCTCATCTTTGTACGAGCTCCTCAAATATTAGAACAGTGCTATCATGTCATGCCCCCCACCCAAGTCCTTGTTTTCATTAGACTAGACATACCCAATTCCTGTAACTGTTCTTCGTACATTTTAGCCTCTAGCTCCTTAATCAGTTTTGTTGCTCTTCTCTACGCTCTTTCAGAGTCTCAACATCTTTTTTGTATTGTGGTGATCAGAACTGGGTGTAATATTCCAAGTGTCGTCTTACTAAGGCTCTATAAAGTGGTAGTAGAATTTCATGTAATCTTGGGTCTATCCCTCTATTAATGTCCAAGACAATGCTGGATAGCTACTGAATGTTTGCACCAAAAACCTAACACTTCAATAGCTAGCTAGCTAGAGGATTGAAGGGGGGAAAAAAATCTCAACTGAAATAGTCATTACTTAATTAGAACATTATTCATTTGCCAATAGAAAATAACATTTATAGCTCAGAGTTGAACTGTGGAGTCCTTCACTCTCTGAGCTTGGTTGTTGGTTTTTTTGTGGTTTTTTTGCAGACATTTCATTACCTGACTAAGTAACAACATCAGCACTGATGATATTACCTAGTTGCTTGTCTGCAAACAAGCTCAGAGAGCATCAAAGATTCCACATTATTCATCTGGAAAAATCCAAGATGTCGGCCTCAGAGGCTAGTATCTATTGATGTATATGTAAACTTTATTTAAGATTAAAAAATTAATTTAAAAATATCAGAGATTCTTAACATCACTCCCCAAACTCCAAATTCATTAATATGTATTTGCATAAACACATTACCCCATTTTTCTACAAATATTGCCTTTTCCTAAAGATAACATATTAATCCTATCTAATATAGATCAATGTTAAATCTCATGGATGCTAATTCCACAAAATATGCTTTCGGGTAGAATTCTGCAATTATGAGATTCATTTTGCTGAAAATTAAGGAGGGGGAAGAACTGAAACTATTTTCTAGACTTCAAAGAAAAAGAAATCTGAGCATTTTCTGATTTGGATTAATTTATAACGTGGCAATGAAAAGCATATTAAGGTTAATGTTTCATTTCCCTAAAGTTCAATATTTTTAAGTTTGACATTGATTGCATATTATATAATGCAATATATGCTGTGAATGACTGGTTTTAAAGTAGGAGCCAAAGATATTTTCGCTCTTCAAAATCAATGTTCTTTAGCACAGTTAATGATTGGTAACTTCCATGCAAGAGTTCTGTGTCAGTTTAATATGTCTGTAATTCCAGAGTGTTGGTTGTGTTGAAGCACTGACCCAGTTTATTTCAAGTTAAGGTTAGACTGTCTTCCCTTAGCACTTCTATCAGTCTGTTTCTTATGTTGCAATCAAATTGTTTGCCATGTCTGAATATGAGGAAGCAGTGACACTCTTCCAATTTAATACTAAACATATTTGGGCTTATTTAACAACTGTGATCTGATCTGCACAGAGACAGTCTCACCACAGCTATTCATGCTCTGGTAATTTCCTGGTTGGATTATTGCAATGGGTTATATATGGAGCTGCCTTTGAAAGGAAACTTGAAACTTTAGTTAATTCAAAATAAATTGATTCTGGGATTGACTGATATGACCGGTATGAACATATGCTTGTATACTGGCTGCCACTTTGTTTCTGGACCTAATTCAAAGTGCTGTTATTGACCTTTAAAATCCTAAACATGTTAGGATCAGTTTACTTGAAAGAGTGTGACATGGAATTACCCAAATTTTAAGATCCTCTAATGAGGCCTCGTCCTGGTCCCTGCCAGTACCAGGGAGGTGAGGTAAATCTATACAAGGGAGAGAGCCTTTTCTGTGGTGGCACCCCATTTATGGAATTCCCTTCCTTTGGCACTAAGTGAAGACCTTTTCTTCCCGGACTTTTAAATCACACTTAAAATCCATATTTTTTTCAGATTTTCAATTACTGCCATGCTGCTGTCTAGTTTCTATGGTTTTACATAGTACACCTTCTTTGATTTTATTATATATGTTTTATCAAAATTGTATTTTTAGGGGGATTTATTACAAACTGCCCAGAGAGCTTCAGCTATTGGGCAGTTTATATTTTTATTTAAATAACATAAAGATAAATATTTCTGGAGTTCTAGTAGATTTCTTGGAGCAAATAAAGTTATGTCTAAAATCCACGAGTCCCTCTAAGTATGTTTTCAAAAAAGAATGGCAACTGTATGATGACCTGAGACCCCAACCTTGAAAGCTCTTCCATTTATTAAAAAGGAAAATATTCTTTTCAGTCTATTTTCGTCTTGAGGATAGAAACTCAGAACAGGAAGCTGCTAGCAGTTTAACTAGATCACAAACAAGACCTGCACACTTGATAAATAACACTGAAAGAGACCCTACAGAGAAACCATAGTTAGATGCACAAGATGCGATTAGAACAGTACTTAGAAGCTTGTTGCAGGTTGGGCTGTAAGGAAAGCAGGCGTCTAGGTAGCATAGGCCATGCTAAGAATACCTGAACAGCATGACATATACATGTGCTTTCCACGCTCAACAGCATTATTTATACAGATGCTATATTGATAAGAAATTTGCAACCTATCATTGCTGTTTTGAATTTCCCGTAACCCGAGGTATAAAAATAGAATGCCAGTCCTGCTCAGTGCTCCCTCCCACTTCCTTTTTTTTTTAACTAACGGAGAGTCCCTTTGCTTCTGATTGGAAATAAAGTGATAACTTTCCACTTTCCTCAACCCTGAGTTATTGATTGACTTTTGTGCCGGGTAAACTAATGACTGATTGGCTCTTGGCCAACATATATAGGAGGTTAGAAAGTTAGAAAGGAAAGGAAAGCGTGAAAGGAAGATCTTCTGCTCAGGGAGATCTAAATTAACAATGAATCTCAGTTGTTTTCCTTGACTTGCTGCTGTGGATGAATTTATATAATATACTAAGCCATACACCACAAATTATAAACTAAATAGCTAGGGTCAGATATTGAGGTAAACTAGAACTAAATTAGCCTTTGGTGGTTGCATGACTGAGTTGATAGGGAGTAAACTGGAAGACTCAGTCCTCCTATCCCAGAAACTCCTTAGTTCTGCGTACCCTGGTTCCAATCTCCTGTCTTGGAATAGCAGATTGATAGTCCCCTCTAGCACCATCTGTCTTCCAGGGAGGGCCTCACCTAGCATTCTCTCCCTAAGCTTAGTGTATGCGAAACAGAGGGCCCTCACTATATGTTCTGCCTTTCTGGATATGAAAAGATAAAAATGGGGAAAATGAAATAATCTCTGTAATGCAACTTCCTGGCTGTACAGCTTAAAGGTTTGTGGCCAGCACCAGCACTTCTCTGCTTTGGGAAATTCACCAATCTCATAAGGAATAAGAACAATCAAACTTTATTGAAAAAAATAATATAAAACATCTTTTATTGGAGATGGAACCGATCAAATGGTAGATTTGATTGTGTTGCTGCTGCCACGGGGGTGAATGGGTGGGTTATGATTCTTATGTTGTGTAGTTTTAATGTTGTAAGTAGCCTGGAGTCATCTGTGTTTGAGTTGGGCGGCCATATAAATATGTTTACTAAATAAATACATAGAAACTTTAAAATCTTAAAAGGCAAACACTGGATAGGACAGGAGCAAAATACTGTAATTCAAATCACAATGATATAGCTTAAAAATCAGTTGGGGAAGAAAAAGAAATAACACAAAGGGCAAATGTTATACACTGAGTTGACCAGAAGATGGTGCTGATCTCAGAGTCTTGTTCTTCCTGCTAGAACCTTTATAATAAAAAGAGAGCTTGGAAAGCGTTCAAGAAATACAACAGATTATAAATAGGTAATGTTATTATGCCCAGATTGTAGAATGTATAAAAACTGAGTATTAAAAACCCAATTTTATCAGTAATATAAAAAAATAAAGACAGGAGATAACTCCACAAAGTAAAATAATTTTTAATTGAGATTCCTGGCTAAGCTTGTTATCTATTACTCTACAACCTGAATTCCCTTAAAACAGATATTCCGCCTGTCTCAATTCCCTGTATATCTCCAAGAGTCCTGGTATACCAACTTCTAATGAGAGGCTCTGGGACATGTCTTTCTTTCTTTTTCCTGCCTCAGAAGTTTTGGTTGATTTTAAAAGCAATCCGAATGTTCCTATTTCCAGAAAAAAGGCAAGAGCTGTTCCTACATGTCAAATGCCATCTTTCTAAAATGTAGATTCTGCTTAAGACAATAAAGTATATTCTTTGTTTGGAAAAAGGGGCTGGCAGGCAGAATATCGCATAACACCATATTATGGCTTACCTAGTGAGCCAACTATTTACCCCAAATCTCTAATAAAAGGCCTGGATAACAATGGTCTTCAACAGATGCCTTCTAAGACACAACTTATTTAGGAGCCTGGTTGAACACCTCTCTCTCCATGCAGACCTCCTTGGTATAAACCTTTGAATTGTTTTGAAAACAAGTGAAAGAGTTTAATTACAGTAGAACCTCTGGTCACAACCATAATTCGTTCCATAACTTTGGTCGCAGCCCGATTTGGTTGTGGCCTGAACCTAATTTTGGAAATTTGATGCTTACAAAAAAAATGGTGCAGAAGGGGAAATCGGCTGCGGGGCAAAAAAGTGAATTTTTAAGTCGCAACCTGATTTGGTCATGGTCAGAAGCATTTGTGACCAGAGGTTCTACTGTACTTTTATTTGTAGAAAAAATGTGGAGAAAAGTGCCAAGTGAAAGATCATCTTAATTCATCAGCTATTAAAAAATCAAGAACTAAAACATGTTCCACGTTTGTTAACTTTTCCAGTAACCTCTTGGTTACTGGAAAAGCTTCAACAATTTGGTCTACTGGAGTTAACAGAATGTTGCATTTATCTTAATACTATGAAACGATTTCCTTCCTATTCTCCTGATCCAACCACAATTTCAAAATAAAGAAATTCCGTTCTCCTAATGTAGCATAAAAACATGCAAATTATGTTTTTGCTACTTGTTTGGAAGCAAACCGGCATGTAATTAAGATTGGAATGGCTTTCTAATATGCCAGCAATATATTAATCAAGTTACATTTACTTAACAGTGATTGATTTCCATATCCTGCCCTTTAGAAGCAATATCTCTGTAAGCAAATAAAACACTAAACAAATCAATACTACAATATTTAATTTTATTATCAATGTAGCACTCACTACTTCTCTTTTCAATTCCTTGTTTTTTATTCAGTTTAGGGTTTTTTTTAATTCAGTGTCTCTAATACACAATCATGAATCCAATTATGCTTCACAAAGGTTATTCTAGTAATAACTTTATTTTATTATTTGTTTTATTTGTACTTGGTAATTTTTTCATACTGCTACTTATCCAAGTAGCAAAATAAACGATTAGATCTTATTTTCACATGTCAGTTTGGCAGTTTTACTTGGAACAATTTACATTCTGTGACAATAACTTTAAACAGAAACATCTCGTATCCCAGGTATTTGGGAAGGATTCGAATGATGGACAAAGATGCCAAATCCAATCTAAACATTGGGCTGACTTTGTGGCCAATCATAATAATGTGAAAGTATTTTCCTAGAGATAATAACATTGTGGTATTTTTGTGGCAAATGCCTTGGCTGAGACTATTCCATAATCATGTTGACACTACTAATCAGGCTTTCCAAATCCTCACATAGCATTCAGGCTAGAAAGGAATTGGGAATCAGGGCAGTGGCTCTTATCCCAGCTAACACCTTTACAACTTATTTAGGGTTAATTGCAAATGTTGAATTAGCTTCTAAACCAATGTAATTTCTGACAACTTAATGCTCACTAACTGGTTAATTGCTGGGAAAATAGTCTAAAGCAAACCTGTTTGGAAGATTGAAACTCTGGTCAAAGAGTCACTATATGCCACTGATCTGGATAAATGATGCCTCCATTAATAGCAATAGCACTTAGACTTATATACCACTTCACAGTGCTTTACAACCCTCTCTAAGCGGTTTACAGTCAACATATTGCCCCCAACAATCTGGGTCCTCATTTTACCGACCTCGGAAGGATGGAAAGCTGAGTCAACCAGTATTGGTGAGATTCAAACTGCCGAACTGTTGGCAGTCGGCAGTTAGCAGAAGTAGCCTGCAGTACTTCATTCTAACCACTGTGGCACCACGGCTCTTATACAGCCATTATCTTGTCAAAATGTGGCTTAAGTTTACTGGTTCTGGGACACTATGACAGTATTCTCCTTGCACAGTTGCACACTTAATAAAAATGGTTAAGTTGGGTAACCTTGGGCCAATCACTTTCTCTCAACCATAGGAGCCCACAATCCTCAGATTCTTGTTTTGCATTCCCAAGTATAATCTTGCTTTTTTCTGACCTGAGTCTGGACTCCTGTGTATCCTTGTCAACACAGGTTTTCCTATTGCTGTAGGAAACATTTTTAGAGATTCCTGGTTAATGTTTGTTAATAAGCCTGATTAGCATTCCTAATTAATGCTAATAATAATCAGCATCCATGCCTCCTGAATTTAGTCGACCCTTAATCCAAAACCAAGCTATATTTGAGTCTGATGTGTGATCCCACATATTGAGCTATAAGTTTGGAAATGCAAAGCTCTAAACTTTGCATATATAAATACACCAGGTTGTACTAATTAGAAAACCAAAACCTGAGCCTTATACCAGCACTTTCTCACTTAATAATTTTCTTTCTCAGTCTCGGCCTGCAGCATTGATTGGTCATGGAGTTTGCCTCAGAACTATTCTGAAATTAATTTGAAAAGGTGCCAGATGTGAAATAGGAGTGAACATAAATAAGTCAATCTATAGCTGTTGATGATTTCATATACTCGCTAAGGAAAAATCTTGTTCCCCCTTGATCAAAAGATCCAGAAAAAGAACATACTGCTCACGATTCGCCAGCTGGGAGGTACACATGGTGTGCTGACATACAATGTTCAATATTTTTAAAAATATTTAAATGTTACATCTAACAGTTGCCTTGGAGGTTTCTAAGCAGG
Organism: Oxyrhabdium leporinum; assembly: GCA_032468155.1. NCBI lineage: Eukaryota > Metazoa > Chordata > Lepidosauria > Squamata > Cyclocoridae > Oxyrhabdium > Oxyrhabdium leporinum. The sequence continues at coordinate 9,601 of JANHFL010005379.1, forward strand.
AGGGATAGATAATAGCAATCTCTTCATAATCTTTCCAATAAATTAAGAAATGGGAATATTCATCAATACTTAGCCTTTTGGTTTGGATGATGAATGTCCCATCTGAACTTTAAATTTGGATATCCTGGAAGTGTGCAGGGTTGTTAACTTGAAAGTCAGTCCAGTGTTTCTTTTCCACGATGTGGTTTCCATTTGCTTTGACTGTTCTAGCTTTCACCGATAAGGCAACTGCTGTCCTTCTGGAAGACATTTCATCAAGTAAGATCTTCCAAAGGACGGCATTCTGTCTGGGGGAGGCTTCTTGTTAACCACTTGATGTATGGCTGCATTAGAAAGTGTACCACTGCAGGTATTGTTATAGTGGATCATTAATTTCTCTAATTGGGTTTTTAAGTGAATTTTTCTTCATTAAATGGTATGCAACATTTACTTTGATGATCCTCCAGTTCACAAACTTGTCAAGTGTTTTATGAGTTCTAAATTCAATGAGACACTCCATTGAAACTAACAGGGAACAACCATGGCTTAATTTGTCGTCGTCGTCCCACTTTTTTTTAAAGGACAAGTTTTCAAAGAAGAGAGAACAGCAGGGTACTTGTACAGGCAATTTAAATCAATCCTTAACTTCATGTCATTAAAACCATCTTCCAATGGAGATAGGAAGAATTCAGCATACGTCATTTTATGTGCTTGTCCATGGCTTGACATTGTATATAGCATATGGCTAAACAGCAGCCGGGAAACACCGCGGCAGTTTACTGTTTCATTTTTGCACCTCTATTGATATATTAGTGAGAATTTCAGGAGAACATGTATCGATTCAAGGCTTTAATTTCTTTTGAATTAGTCTCTTGGTTTTGAATGTAGATGGCTTAGTCCTTTATATGTATTCTCAGTGTAGAGCAGAATGCTGCCCCTTCCTGAAAACTGATGGGTTAGATCAGGGGTCTGCAACCTTAAACACTCAAAGAGCCATTTGGATCCATTTCCAACAGAAAACACCGGGGGCCACAAAACCTGGGTGGGCGTGGCCAACTCGACAACACTCACTCCCATCCAGTGACATGACACCCTCCCCCCAGCCATGCCTACCCAGGTTTTGTGGCTTCCTGTATTTTTTTTTAAACAGGTATCCCTCTGTCTGTCTGTCTCTCTCTCTCTCTCTCTTTCTCTCTCTTTCTCTTTCTCCCCCTCTTAGGATAAAACTGGGCTTTGGTTATACTTGTGGCATCCTGGCAGCACAGTTCGATTTGAGCAGCACAAAAAGCATTGGCCATGCTACCACCTGCCACATTTGTGAGTTCATTGAAACCTAGCACTCCACAAGCAATTCCATCAACAGACACACTGACCTACAACCAGCCTACAGGCCCCTCAGAATCCAACTCAACCATACAACCAACAGAGATAGCACCAGCCCTCAATCAACTCACGCAATTCCCCTCCCACCAGCGATTCACCTCCCAAGGACTCTGATCTGATGTAATTTCCTTATCACAAGAACCATCACAAGACTTACTGATGACTCACAGCTGACCCATCACAAGACCCTTACTTGACACACCCACACCTGAAGCCGTTATAAAGAGAAGACTGACACTGACATCCCCTAAACTCTCTGAAGATGTTGCCTAGCCTGGTAACAAAACGTTTGGAAACCAATCCATAAACTCAGAGAATGAACCTTTACCCTCATCCTATACCTGAGCTTCAGATATTCGCCACTATTGCAAAATGTGTATGCCTGGAAAGAGAATGCTATGGTTGTATTATGGATTTACTGCATTTTGGACCCAGTGCAGTAAAGGGGCTTTGTTGTGGGCACACCGGGCATTCCTGTCTGTATTTCCTGAAAGATGTGTCTAGCCTTGAGCTTGCTTACAACTGCACAATTCCAGGAAAATACAGATTTGAAGTCAGTAAAGAATATGCTGAAGGTTGCATCTCATGTTCTCCTGGGCTTGCATGGCGACTATACAAGCCCAGGAACAGACACACCTTATTTAAGGAAGAATTGATACATGCAGGGTCCTTACCCCCTAGGAAGAAATTTTTTCCCTTTGGAACTGAAGCATTGTGCATTCCTATTATGCATATAAAATCATCCAGGCGGTGGATGTGTCAAACATGTCAAGATGCTATCCGTGATCACACATTCAAAGCCCTGTTCTGTTTCCACATGTTTGGTTTCAGCTTGACACGTATAAAAATTGTGGGCTTTGATTGCACTGTTGCACTGTCACCATCCTGACTTTTCGGCACACACCCTTGCAGACATCTTTGTAACCAGCGTGTGCACTGTAAAAGATATTCATAGTATTAAATGGATATTCCCCCCATGTGGTTTGTAATGGAGATTTGCATCCTAAAATCCTTCCAAAGTCCTGTTTCGATATCCCACCTGTTTCCCAGTTTGCGGGAATCACTTTAAGAGCTGAAGGCTGCTTGATGTGTTCTCTTTATGCGGTGATTGATTTGGCACTTTGCTTGGAGAGGGAGAAGATGATGGAAAACATTAGCTGTCATTCAGAACAGGCCAGGGCTCATAGTGACAGTTTTTAAAAGGTAAGCAAAGTCTCTGAGGAGTAAGACAAACCCAAGCTCTGTGAAGTAAAGATAATGAGTCTTCCATCATATTTTCAGTTCTCTTAAAATGATTGTCTCCAGATAGTATTCTACTAGTTTTAATGATCCAGAAATATGACTATAGAGTAGAGCAGTTGTGCAATAAAATGCCTATCCACTGTTAAACTACATTAAAACAAAAGGATTAATTTGTGCTGCTGTGCCCTACCAAGACAAATTATCATTTCATCTAGTTTAATACTAATCTAACCTTTCCCAAATAGGTACTTTTCAGGTAATTCCCATAGTCCTCTACCTAGAGGGTGAATTTTAATCTCATTTTCTAATCCCTTTCTTTTCAGCTGTGATGACACTAGTATTTGCTCTGCAGAGCCTCTGAACCTGAAAATGCTATTCATGAATGCCAGGTTGATTAATAAGACTCTCTAATTGCAAATGCATATTAATAGCAGAATAACAGAGTTGGAAGGACCTTGAAGTCTTCTAGTTCAGGGGTCCCCAACCTGTGAGCTACAACCCACTACCGGGCCATGGCCTGTTGGCCAACCGAACTGCATGACTGGCTGACTGGTGTGCACGGGCGTGTTCACGCACACAGCCCCATTCATGTGAGCATTACTACTTGCATTGTGGGCGCTCGTGGCCCCGGTTGTGCAAGCATTACCATGAGAGTCACGGGCACAGTCACATTGCCATGAGCACCATGGGTGCTTGCAGCCTTAGTTGCGTGAGCATTGCCATGAGTGTCATATGCTGGTGTCCCCACACACGAGCGTCACAGGTGCTTGCGGCCCCACTCGCACAAGCAATGGATGCTTGTATGAGCACACAAATGTGCACACGCCTGCCCCTCCCACAAAACAATCCTCTCTTTCCCCCCTCCTCCTGCTCTGGGCTGCCAACCCGGAAAGGTTGGGGAACTCAGTTCTAGTCCAACCCCTGCTCAAGCAGGAAATCCTATACCATTTCAGAGAGATGGTTGTCCAATCTCTTCTTTAAAACCTCCAGTGTTGGAGCACTCAGAACCGCTGGAAATAAGTCATTCCACTGATTAATTATTCTAACTGTCAGGAAATTTCTCCTTAGTTCTAGGTTGATTCTCTCCTTGATTAGTTTCCATCCTGCCTTCAGGTGCTTTGGAGAATAGATTGACTCCTTCTTTGTGGTAGCCTCTTAGATATTGGAACACTGCTGGAAAAAATAAGCAAAAACTGAGATCTGTGAACATCTAGAAACAAATACAGTTATAACTAGTAGCCAGCATTGGTTTGTTAAAAACAGATCATGCCAAACCAATCTTATTTCATTTTTTGACCCAGTGACTGTATTAGTAGACTAGCAAAATGCTGTGAACGTACTTAGACATCAGCTAGACATTTGACAAAGTAGACCACAGCCTACTTCTTGCTTACCTAAACAAAATTGGGATAGATGACATCACCACCAGATGGATTTGTAACCTGCTGACAAACTTTACTGAATGGAGTAGTCCTTAATAATACAACATCTATATGGAAGGAAGCAGTGGGGTACCACAAGGTTCTGTCTTAGGCCCCATACTCGTCAATATTTTCATAAATGTCTTAGGGAATAGAAGGGGAACTCATCAAATTTGCAGACAACACTAAGCTGGCAAGAATAGCCAGTACCTCAGAAGACAAGCTCAGGCTCCAAAAGGATCTTTACAGACTTAAACAATGGGCCCTATTCAACAACATGAAATTTAATGTGGAGAAAAACAAAGTTTTACACCTGGGCAGGAAAAAACCAAAGGTACAAGTACAGATTAGGCGAAACCTGGCTCAAAAACAGTTACTGTGAGAGGGACCTTGGAGTCTTAATGGACAATCACTTAAACATGAACCAGCATTGTGCAGAAGCAGCCAAAAAAGCTAATACAATTCTTGGTTATATAAACAGAGGCATAGAATCAAAATCATGTGAAGTATTAGTACCGCTTGATAAAGCCTTAGTAAGATCACATTTGGACTATTGCATCCAGTTTTGGTCACCACATTACAAAAAAAAACATTGAGATTCTGAAAAAGTGCAAAAAAGAACAACTAAGATGATTACGGACCTGGAGACAAGAACATATGAAGGACGGTTGCAGGAATTGAGTTTGGCCAGTCTAGAGAAAAGAAGGATGAGGGGTGACATGATAGCAGTGTTCCAGTATTTGAGGGCCTGCCACAAAGAAGAGGAGGTCAATTTATTTTTCAAAGCACCAGAAGGCAAAACAAGAAACAATGGATCAAAACTAACCAAGGAGAGAAGCAGCCTGGAATGATGGAGAAACTTCCTAACAGTGAGAACAATTAACCAATGGAATAGTTTGCCTTCAGAAGCAGTAGATGCTTCATCCCTGGAGGTTTTTAAGAAAAGACTGGACAGCCACCTATCTGAAATGGTATAGGGTGTCCTGCTTGAGCAGGGGGCTGGACTAGAAAACCTCCAAGGTCCCTTTCAGATCCATTCTAATTTATTGATATCACCCATAGTCTATCTTTTCATTAAACTAGACATACCCAATATTAAAGCTGAATGTGAAGATCTTGCTTGCATACTGTAGCAAAAATTAGAAAAAATCCAAACCACACTCCAATCCAATGTCTTCCTTATCACTAGTAAGACTCTGCGTGCTGTCTGGAATTTCTGGGAAATGAAGTCCACATGTCTTAAAGTTGCCAAGTTTGTGAAACACTGTTCTAAACAATGACTGAGGTAGCTGTCCATGTGAGTGATGCACAGAGAGACTGTGAAGAGTCTTCATATGTTTGTGAACCTGGAGCCTTGAATGCTTTCTGATAGGGCCCTATTGCCACCATCATTATCACTCTGCCTTGCTTGCTCAAAGTGGGTGCTCACACTTTCCTTTCAATTCTTTATTGGAGTATCAATATCCAGAGAAAAGTTCTTCAAGAAAAATTAAGCCAAGTTGCAAAATTTAACTCATTTGTGCTTTTCTTTCTTTCTTTCTTTCTTTCTTTCTTTCTTTCTTTCTTTCTTTCTTTCTTTCTTTCTTTCTTTCTTT
>JANHFL010005379.1:15320-28898 GCA_032468155.1 Oxyrhabdium leporinum
TTTCTTTCTTTCTTTCTTTCTTTCTTTCTTTCTTTCTTTCTTTCTTTCTTTCTTTCTTTCTTTCTTTCTTTGCATTTTTATATACTACACTCTCCTTCACTTGCAGATATCTTTTAAGAGAAAAAAATGAGATACAGAAATGATTGATTTATTATGAATCTGTAAAGAGAAATATGGTACACCAACATATTTAGGAGTAAAAATGGGTCTATTAATTTAGCCACATCAAAATAAGAAATAGATCAAAGAATTGTTTGCTATACTCAGTCTAAAGTAGTAACCATGAACCAAAACAAACATTTAGGATCTCCTGACCTGTTTATCTTTTTCCACATAAAGGATAACAGGTATTAATTCATTTTTTTCTGGACTGATTTCCTGGAAAAGTCACATTCTCAAAAAACTACCATTAGATCTGTCATGGGAAAAAAGGCATCCCACCTTATATTTGAAGAGTTGCTGGTATCAGAGTCAAAACTCTACTCTGCCATCATTAGTCCATCAATCATCATAATAAGTAATCTGCCATTTCTCTGCACCATCCACAGAAGTATACTAAAAAGTTACTGTAAAGATCAGCAACATTGTGCAAAATATTTTGTAGGCTGTAGGTTTATGAAAAGGCATCTCAGCCTCCACAAAGTCCTGACCACTCACATTTGAGATCAGAGATAGTCCTTCAGTAATGAAAGCAACAATGATATTTGTGAAATTGGTTTTACTAAACCCCATGCATATTGGAGCCTGCCTTTATTGTGAAATCTTACTAAAAGAAAATAATCCAGCAATGTGTTTTAAGTATTTCAAAAGAATTGGCATATAGTTGTTGGGCTGCTCCTTTTGTTCAGCAATCTACCTTTGCAAATGCCATTTATTTAGTACAGTATTTCTCAAAAGTTATATTTTGTGCTGCACTAAGTATTCAGAAGGCGCTGGGGGGTCTCCCAAACAAACAAACAACCCTTCCGAATGTTTTTGTCTTTAGCAACATGAGAGTTCACATGTGTAAAACAAGAATTAGGACAGCAGATATGTATGCATTCCAATCGCCTTTATTTTAAAAAGGTTCTTAAATTGCATTTTTATCAAAAGAATGTATTCACAATTAAGTATCTACTATTTGAATTATTTTATGTACTGTGTGGGAGATGGGCGGTTTCTAAAATTAATAAATAAAAAGAATGCTTTGTGCTGTAATGATAACAGATCTTAGCAGAAATTTGTCATTCAAGAATGTTCTTTAATATGGCAGTCTTTAACTATAAGGGCAAAGGGAGAAGTAGATCTTCAGTCCAATGAAATTCTGTTTTTAGATATTCATTATAGTTTTTTTATTTATTATATATTTTTATTCTGAGGTTACTTCTGTGTGATTCCAGTTCCACTTATTATAGCTCCATATATCATCTGATTTTCAGTCAGTAACTATATTTCATTCTTGTTCTTTGTTCTTGCAACAAATCAAAGACCATGCATCACAAATCAGTTGTTCTTGTGGGGAGGTGGGGCTGAGGCAGTGAGCTCTGAACAATGAATAGGTAGAAAGGGAAAGAGCCTTTCTCCTATTCCCCCCCCCCAAAAAAAAACCTCTGAGAAAAGCTCGCTTTTACAACCTGCTACTGATGCTATTGCTTTAGAAACCTATGAGAGCCTTTAGATACCATTAGCAAGGTTAATGTGTTTTGGAAGAACTATACAGGTAGTCCTCATTTACCAACCACAACTGGGGCCAGCATCACAGTCATGATGTGAAGGGGTCACAAAGTGAAACAGTGACTATGCTTATGGTCTTACTTCAGCTCTCCTTTGTTTTACAGTTGCAAATGCGAGGATTGACCAGAAACCTATTTTTTCATCAGTATCATAACTGTGAACAGTCACTGTCTGAAGCGGTTGCTAAATGAGGACTGCCTGTACATGCTTTTCTAAGGCTTTCCTAATGGGCATGTCTTCAACAAAGCTGAGGTCTCTGCTGATTTCATCACATCACCAATTCAAGCAATTTCCAGCTTCACTTGAATGAACGAATAACCTTTTCAAAGGGTAGCAGAAAAAGATGGTATCTAATAACTAAGACTTCTTTCAGATGAGGAAACACTAGAGGGCAGCTTTATCCATCGTGAAATCTTCTAACATTGCTACTGAATTAAATAAATCCTATGTTTACTTAGAAGCATGCTTTTTAAAAAAATGTCCAGTTTTTTTTTGGGATAATAATACTCCCCCCCCCCACCTCTTTCATTGGATAACCTTCTGGTTTGTCTAGTCTTCGACTAACATAATTGGTGGACAGAAGAGAGCAAAGACAAGAACAGCAGTAAAAGCAAAGTAATGGGGATTTTTTAAAAAACAATCCCCTTTCATACATATACATATACATATACATACACACACACACACACACACACACACATATCTCCAGTAATGTATTATTACTTCAGATTATATGAACAATATAAAAAGAGTGAGTTTGGTCTAGTGGTTAAGATACCAGGCTAGAAGCCAGGAGACTGTGAATTCTAGTTCTGCCTTAGGCATGAAAGCCAGCTGGGTAACTTTGGGCAAGTCAATCTCTTCTGACCCACAATGTTAGGCTAGACCAGGGGTATCATACTGGTGGCCCTCGGCCAGATGCGTCATGCACAAGCTACGCCCACCCAACTCCTCGAAGGGGAAAAATGTCATGAAACATCACGTGAGGGCAATGTGACGCCATGAGTTTGACACCCTTGGGCTAGACGATAAGCCAGTTGATCAATTCCTGTCGCAACCAATGGATCAATATTCAATTGATCTGAGAAAAGCAGATCCTGCACTTGCAGGAACGTGCTAGGAAGAAAAAAATACATATGAATAACGATACAGAAATATAATTGTACAAGCTATGTCTATCCCTGCATGGTTTCCCTCTGCCTCACACAGATTTAACTCAACAAGATCCTGGTGCTGGAACTGACCCACTTACAGCATGAGATGATCTATGACCAAATGTGTTTTGAATGTAAGCAGAAACTATTATGAAATTCAGTCTCTGCCAGCATCAGTATAAAGCAACCTAATCTTTCCCTGTCCGATTAACATTTAGATTGGCGAAGTATACACTGGATTTTGCATGTCCTGAAGCTTTCCTATTTCAGAAAATATACTTTCTTTTGGGAAAATATATAATTTAAAGAAAGGATATTTAGATATTAAAATAAAAATGCTTTGTTATTTTTTAAGGTTACAGAACAATACAGAAACAAGATGAAATAGACTTACAGAAAATATATTGAAACAAGTACCGGTATAAAACCAAAAGAGTATACTTTGTCAATTTTCAAATTTGACCCCCATATTGTTAAACATTATCTCTCTCTGGACTTCCCTGTCTGCGTCCCCTCATATATTTATAATATTAACCACATTTCCTATAAATGAATATGAAGATCTTCAAGAATATAGATCAGATCACCTCCAATCTCTTCCTGCCTAAAAGCATGCAAACAAACATGATTCCTGCCCCCTTACTTCCCTGACCAATGTTTCCTGTGGGTACCAGACTTTCTTAATGTGTCAAGATAAAATATTTTTCACAAGATTATTTTTCCAATGGATTTTAAATTGATGAGGAAACAGATGGGAAAAATTAGCATTTTGGCTTGCTTGTTGTCACAAAATACACTTCTTTGTTAGTTGCAGTTGAACAAATAGTGCAACATTAATATCATATTAAGGTGCGGGTTTAATATATAACATTGATTCTTGGCAACTGACTATTCCCAGGACAAAATATGCAATGGCCTAAAGAGATTAGGAAGTAGTTTTATAGCTAATATTTATTAAATTTATTTTCTTAGCATCGTACTATCCAAGTTTCTATTTATTGAAATGATGATAAAAGAAGCTAAGCCAAGTTGGACTTGAATGGATTAGCAGGACATCCCAAGAGCTATACACTGGAATAGAAAGGTGGGGAGGAAGTCCTGTAGGAAGGCAAAGCCAGGATGTCTAGTAGTTAAAGTGCTAGATTAGAAACCAGGAGATTATGAGTGCAAATCTTGCTTTACTCACAGAAACAATCTTTGGACTAGTTATTCTCTGTCAGCCCTAAGAAGAAGGTAGTGGCAAGCCAGCTCTGAAAATGTTGCCAAGATAATTGAAGGGACTTGTCTTTACAGTTACCAAGAGTCAGGATTGACCCAATGGATCATAACAAGAAGAAAGCAACAGCAAATCACATCTACCAAAGGGGCATGGCAATGTACCAAGTTGAGCAGGGTTCAAGCTCAACTTAAATAGCATTATTTATAGAAATTGTGTCCAAACAGTGTCCAAGAAAACTGGGGAAAACTATATATGATAGAAAGGTAAAGTTTAAATAAGTCATAAAATGGGTCTTTCCAGTCAAATCAATACTAGTAGTATTGTAGACTTTCCCCCCTATGATCCATTATTTCATTAGAAATCTACCAAAAAGTCCTCTTGTACAATTTTGTAAAGTGTCCTTCAACACTTATACCTTGTGGCATTTGAATCTGGATGTGGACATTCAACTTGCTTCAAACCTCTCCTGCTTACGATTCAAGCATAACCTATAGATATTTGTGTAATTGGACTCTGCTGAGAGCTTTATCTTGACACAACCTTTTCCCCCATACAATTAATCAGAGCAGCTTATACTTGTGATCAAACCAGAATTGTCTGCCTATTATGAACAATCTAGAAAAGGATGAGTAATCCGATGTTTCCATCATAACTTTGATGATACACTCATCATTCAAAATGAATCAAGAACATTCCAAACACATAACTATTTCTCCTGGTAAATAAAATCTAAGCAAACATATATATTGGGTTCCTATCAAACAGGGTAATATGAAGATGGAAGGAATGATAGCACTGTGGTTCCCCCAAATCAATCACTGTCATTATGCTTGCTATCATTCCACGGATGTTTGCCAGATAAATTAGGAAATTAAAAACTCATTCTAGCTTATTTGCCAGTAAGCATTACCCTTATTTCAATCTTTACTCAATTAAAGGTTGCTGATAAGGGTAGAGTATTTATAGGAGAACAAAGCTGTGTTGTGGCATTGCAGGTACTGAGGAGCAGACGTTTTGCTTGGCCCAAAGCAGCATCTTTGAACAGTGTAAGTATTGGGGGAACTTTACCAGAGTATTAGTCAGATTGGATGCTTGGGGACAAAAAATAGCTAATTTATTTTTAGTTTAGTTGCTTTGAAGACATCCTGCAAAAGGTTACACATCTCAAAGGTGCTTTTTTCAAAAGGCAGCTGAACTTGTTTTTTCCTTGAGGAAGACTTTTGCTTCCCATCCATGGAGCTTCTTGGATGAGAACCAAGGCCCCGTCTCCTATATTTCATAATATATGACTCCCAACAATAGGATATAAGAAAATTAGGATTCCCATAGGAAATCTTAGACAATAGGTGGTTGGGCATCTTTTTAAATACTTGAGTTAAAAGCTCCCTGGAAATAGAAGATATTAAACAATACATTCTTCTCCCTTCTGTGAAGGTTCTCCATTTTCAAGCCATTCCCCATTTGCTATCTGAACTGGTGCTGTCTGAATAGTTTACTATCTCATTCTCCTATAACTATAAATCAAGCCTCAAGGAGCACTGGATTATTCCAGAGAAAACAGCATGGTGCAAATATTCAAATTATGTTGGCATCTGAAAGAGGCATTAGCAAACATTCATTGTATGCAGGGATGTAATCTAATAGAATTTCTATTTCTCCTGTGTTTCTGCATTCTTTTTTGCCTTTTTCTGCTCTTAATGTCTTATTTTATTTATTAATCACCTTCTGTTCTGTAAGCTCTCTTCTTCTCCACGGGACGGAGCTGTACCAAAGGTTCTTGCAATTTAAATGAAAAAAAAATATGGTTGTAAGGTTGGTGCTTAGTTTTATTCATGATGTTTCCAAGATAATTTGAGAATTGCTTGTCCTGTCTTTTCAGTTGGTTTTTTTTATTATTATTATTATAATATAGGCGCATTGCTGTTAGCAGTAGGACTCTCATCCTCCTTCAATCCCATTAGCACTGCACCTTAAAAAATCTATGTCAAATACAAGTTTTAACAAATAATATAAAACAGCACATATATATATAAGCTGCTTTAAAACAACATGATGCAGAATAAAATGTTTCATAAAAATTCTAAAACTTGGGGAAATGGTAAAGTCAGATGGCAGCCCATAAGCCTAGATGGGGAAAGGATTTCAAATCTGGGTCACCTGTGAGATCTTTAGGAGTCATTATTTTGCAAGGTGATTTGCAAAATAACTCAGCTGATTATTATACAATCATTTGCTATCCTTGCCCATCTCATCCAGGGAGAGTTATGGACATTGGATAGACATACAGTAGATGAATTTACAGTGTGCTAAAGTTCCTTACATATGTGTCAGACTCCAACTCCCAGAATTCTGACTGAGATTCATGAGAAGACAGACTAATATATCTGGAAGCAGGGTGCATTTTCTCCCAAGGGCCCTTTGCTTATATATCAAGATTAATGGATCTTGGTTGGTTGGTTGGTTGAGAACTGCATTGACACAACATGCAATTTTCAGAAATCAAAAGACAATAATTTTTGATTACTCGTAAATGTTGGTTTGGATTTTTATGAAGCATCATGACATCAGCGGTGACTGGACTTTGGCAGCTAGCTGTGGTGGTGATGATCTTGATTCATATATCCGCATCTCTTCCTTCACTGGAAAGGTAAAGTCATTTCTATGAATCCCTTCTATAGCTTCAGATTTTTTATTTTAGAGTTTGCTTAACTATTCAAAGATGATCTGATTTTAGCCAGAAAGTGATAGCTAACCTTTTCACAAATACTCTGGCGGCTACCTTAATTCCACAGATGAGCATCAAGCAATGTTGGCATTCAAGGGGATACTTTCTATTGTTCATGATGCACTTGGACAGTCTGATAAATGCTTGACTGATCACCCATAACTTCTCTGTAAATTTGCAAAAAAGAGGGTAGAAGGAGAGGAAAGACAGGATATAAGACATTGAAATCTGATTAATTTTGAATACTTAGCATCTGTTCACCATCTGAAAACAATTGAATATTCGGATTATATATTGGGCCAGATGTGTTAGTCACTAATTCTAACTTTCTCCTGTGCTTCACATCCAAACCAGTTGCTGATTAATGGAAGGTATTTTTTTTTCTGCCTAGCTAAAGTCCAGGAAGATGATTGCCTTATTTGAAGCACTGTAGTATACATTGCAGTTCAATTAATTCAAAATACAGGTGGTTGAAGAAATACAATACTTTATTGGAGAAATAAAAATGATTTGAAATATTACGTATTTTGTAGTTCTAAAGTTTTTTAGAGTTAAAAATCCCTGCAAAAAGGAAAGTGTTATGATAAACATATGAACAACAGTCAATCTTGCAAATTGACAGGTTATTCTCCCTCTCAAAGGAAAAAGACACCAATATTTTCCTTCTCCAGACATGCTTTAAATCCAATTGCACATGTTCAGTTGCTAAACTCTAGATAGGTTGGTTTAAGGAACAAGAATGAGAGGTAATATATTATATGAGCCTTATAACTCCAATTCTTCAGCTGCACCCTTAAACTCCGTTCACCTTCTTTTTAAAAAACCTAGGGAGTAACAAAAGTCCAAACATTGGTGGATTAGTTTTTATATAGCAGAGAAATGATATATAACGTTTGTTATCACAGAGATAGTGAACATTGCAAGTACAAAGTATACAGTAACTCAGAGTTATTCTTTGCCAATCCCAGACACCAGCGGCAAATTGAACTCAAATTGATGCATGATGCAGGAATGAGAAGAGAATATGAAAAAGCTGCCAAGTTACTTGAAACGCTGATGAATTACAAGCGCAGGTAAAAAAAAAAGATAAATAAAAACTTGCTGAACTATTCATAATCATAGACAGGTAGTACCTATTTACTTGACAGATGTGTGAAGGATCTCAAATGTAACATTCCCAAATTTTTAGATCAATATTATGATTCTTGCAGAAGATAAGTGATAAACGGATCTCCCTCCCTCTCTCTGTCCTTCAATCCTTGAACAAGAACTCTTCAAACAATAGCAGATGAATCAATTAATATAGGGAATGCCAGAAATTCTGGGAGCTTCAAACCTAATATGTGAAGGACAGCAAACTGGAGAAATGTGCTTCAGGAAATCAGGAATATCCTTAGCTTTGAGGAGTGGGAAAACTGCTTGTTTAATTAAATAGTTTCCTAGGAATTATTTCTATGACGTGTACCCATTTACATTATCTTACAATTTACACCTGCTTTTGGGTGGATGGGATGAGAGTTTTTACAGAAGAGGGAAGAATTATAATAGTCCTCAACTTACAACAGTTAATTTAGTGACTATTCAAATTTACAATAGACTGAAAAATATGACTTAGGACCGTTTTTCACAGTTACAATCCGTGCAGCCTAATCACATGATAATGTGATTAAAAATTCAAATTCTTGGCAACTGGTTCATATTTATGACCATTGCTGTGTCCCAAGGTTGTGGGATCACCCTTTGCAAACTTCTGACAAACAAAGCCAATGGGGAAGTCAGGTTCATTTAACAACTGGGTTACTAATTTATCAACTGAGGTGATTCACTTAACAATTGGCAGGAAAAGTTGTAAAGTGGGGCAAAACACCCTTAACAAATATCTTACTTAACAATAGAAATTTGGACTCAGTTGTAGTCATAAGTTAAGGACCACCTGTACATGGGTACATATTGGCAGAGTGGGTTTTCTTAGCTTTAACAACACATCTGTGGCTCTTCCCTTGTACACAAGCATCCCGAGGACATCTGGAGCAGAGGATGACTTTGACTTCTTTGATAAAGAGGCCAGAGATTCATGGAGTTCAGAAGACAAACTTGTTAAGCTGAAGACCTGCTTGCAATATGTACAGAATCTTGATGCAAGGTAAGAGCAATGGAAGGTCTTCGCCAACTGCTGATCTTGAATGTTTAAAATGTTGAGAACCAGGAAGGAAATAACCAGAATTGTGAGACTAACTGATTTTGTAACATTAGGAAGGTCAAATTTGAGGAGACAGTACATGACAGCTTTTATCTAGAAACCAGCCACTAAACTAATATCAAATTGCCCCATTCTTATCAAACATCCATGGAAGCAACTGCAACTGGACGTGTAGGTAGTTCTCATTTATCAGCAGCCTTGTAAAGCAACCATTCGCAATTGTGACGGTGATGAAAAACAAACAAACTTTGCAACCAATCCTTGCATTGTTGACCTTCAAGGTCTATAAAGCAAAGGACAGCAGAATGAAGATCATAAGTATACTTGTGGTTTCACTTAGCAATGGTTTCACTTAACAACAGAGTTGCTGGTCCCAATTGTGGTCACTCAACAAGGACTACCAGTATTTGCTCTTTGGCTGATGAATTTTCTTAGTTAAAGTATAACATGTTTTGCATTCTATGCAACCAATTTATAACTTTCACTTGCCACAGTATACTTACATATCACTCTTGTCCTACAAATAGATTAACCCTATTTCCCCTCCACCCCCAAGCACATCATCTCTCCTTGCTGTTCTACACTGCCTGATCCCAGGCCTTCTTAGTAACATCTCAAACCAGGAATATTGGGATCAACGAAAATGCCTCTTATTTTCCCACCACAAAGAAGGTACAAAAGCTGAATCAATTCTATTGATTCACCAACTTTATTGGCATCAAAGCTGGTGCAAGTTATATTGTCTCAGGACACATTGTGCTGAAGTCTTATGCAGAATCCCAAAGAAGGAAGGTGCTGGGCTCTGGAATATTAACAATAGCCGACATGTAAATAATTAAATAACCCTCCTCCCCGTCCCTCCATTGGTCAATACTGGGGCTCCTTGAACTTCTCAGTTCATTGCAGTGTAATTAAAAAAAAACCCCTCCCCTGTAAACATGGCAAGAAATGTGACCACGTAAAAGCATAAATAACTTGCACCTTCAGCTACTAGTTATGCATTAAGCAACATAGGACATTACTTGGCTAGTTATCTGTGCAAAGTAACCTTTATTATCCTGCCATTTCTGTGAATTTTGTTTGTAGTGGCAAAGAAGTGTAGTTCTGCTGCTGGTATTCAGGTCAGGGACCATGGTTTCAGGAAGATGGAAGGACTGAGGTTACAGAGCAGGAGAAAATGATTTTAAAAAATGGAAGAGGAGTGGGATATGTCATCTCTTGCTCCTGGATGTGAAGATGAAGCCAGAGATGGGTCAGAACAGCCGGCAGAGGCAGTTACATTGGGAAAACAACCAATAGCACTTCCCCTCAGTCATTAACCTTTAGTTTTATGCCAACATGCAACTGTCCTCCCTGTCAGGCTGCATCTTCCGATGAGTCAGTCAGCACTTCCTCCCCCAGTCAAGGCCCTGCCACACTGCACCTTGCTCTGTGCTCTAACTGAATTTCCTTGTGGCCCTGAGAAAACAACAACCTTCAATAGGCCATGGTACAGGGGTGTGGCAAAACTGCCTCTTGTAGAAACTGTGGATCATACAAGGGTGATGGTTGAATGTCCTAACGTCCTGAGGGGGAAACTCTCAGCGGTTGAGAGGCAGGATGAGCTAAGAATTTCTACCATGTGGATACCTGTCCCATGGCAGGCAGAAACATTACAGATCTGTCTTTGCAGTATAAAGAGCCACAGTGGCCAGTGGTTAGAATGCAGTACTGCAGGCTACTTCTGCTGCCTGCTGACTGCCTGCAATTTGACAGTTCAAATCTCAGCAGGCTCAAGGTTGACTGAGCCTTCCATCCTTCCTAGGTGGGTAAAATGAGGACCCAGATTGTTGGGGGCAATAGGGTGACTCTGTGAACCGCTTAGAGAGGGCTGTAAAGCACTGTGAAGCGGTGTATAAATCTAAGGGCTATTGCTATTCTTTCTGGAGCAGAGCTTGAGTCAACAAATCAGTTTCCTAAGGCCTACTACACTGTGGGAATCCTGGCATATAGCCATCCCTGTTTGGTTTCCCATAAGTGAAGACTGTGAGAGAAGGTTCAGTAAACAAACAGGCAGATGGAGGAGAGGCTGTCCTTTAGAGGAGTTTCTAGGCTTAGTAACGATGGTAAGGCAGAGGCCAGCATTGCAGGAATGTCAACTAATCTCAATTGCATTCTGTTTTATCTGATGACAGCTTTTCAGACAGAACAGCCAATGGTGCAGTTCAGACCTTGATACACTCCATTTGCCAACTGATTGCAAAAATGAAAGAAGAAGCCTCTGGAGCAGCAGTTCATGAAAGTCAAGAGTGACATATCCACTACTGGGAGACTTCTCATGCAAGGAAATGGCCACTTCTGTTTGACTTGTGTAAAAGAAGATAGTTTCAGAAGAGACAAATGGCTAAACATGTGAAATTGTTTTAGATAATGCTGTTCAGATTCTGTAAATTAAGGGGAATGGAACATGGAAAGAAATAGATTTAGATTTTAGAAGAAATCAAAGACATCAATCATTCTTTCATCTCCTTTCAGCTTCTCCAGATTCTAATAAAATAATGGTAGCAAGAACAAAAAAACCCCTCTATTATTATTTTATTTGTGATTCTCAATTACCAAACCTAGCAAAACAAAGTTTATTTGTAAACTAGGCACTTTCTCGTTAAGGTAAGCATTTAAAAGATATCTTGAAGTAAATAACAAAGGGGGCCAGACAACACTGTGTGGCCTCTGGCTTCCAGTTTGCTTAACTTGTAGATGTAGCCTTAAAAAAAAACCTGGCAAAATGAATATGCTAAATAATTCTAATCTATCTTGAGAAAGCATCAAAATATCTTTATACTATACTGATTTGTATGCTGCATAGGAATATTAGCCTGAGTTTCAGTTCACTTCCAAGAAGCAACAATTCCACTAAATTATTTTTATGGCATAGCACCAATTCAGAAACTTTGCATCCACCACCCTAATCTACAACCACTTGCCTTGGTGGGCACTTCCTCAACAAACCCCATCACTTTCATTCCCCATCTCTCAAAAACTGTGATTATCTGTGATGGCCTTGAACTCCCAAAACTGCAATATGAAAGTCAGGTTCCAAAAACTGCTTCTCACACTAGAATTCCACAGGTCTCATAGTAACTAAAATAATTTCACAGCTCATGTGTTCTAACTCTGAGCAAAAAGATGGTTGTTTGCATTCCCCTGTATATATTTTTATATCAGCCTCAACATATTCATTTGATCATGTACAAAAAAAATATTAAAATGTCAGCAGTTCCTATGAGTTGGAACTGCAAAACTATCAAGATACCTTTCTTCACAAAAGATGTGCAGCTTGGGAGGCAAAATGTGGCAAAATAAGACTTTTTGCAAATGGGGAACAGAGCTAACATTGTTCAATCACTGATGTTCTCAGCCACAGTGTCTGTGGGAGGCAAAGGAAGTGGGTAGATGACAACCTATCCATCATCACATCTTGGCACAAATAATGTGGTTTGAATATTTGTGTCAGATATCATGGGGCAGGTGTTAAACTGTCTTCTTTGCAGGACAGTGTTCTGGCATGTACTGTTTTCCAGCTGCCATCGTGGGGTACCATTTGTGTTCATTTGTTTTTGACCACTGCTGTTCTGAGCTGAAGCAGAATCTTAGCATGGAAATGCCATGGGATGATTGGAAATACTCCAGCCACTTATTAACATTGAATGGAAAGCATGAAACCCCTTAGAGTGGATATAGCTTATTCCGTTAATTATGGGAGGTACTTTTTGGAGAGAATGTTTTACAAGACCAGTATTCCACCAGCAACAGCTGTTAAGTCCTTTTCCTGCCAAATGCAATTTAAAAGTTCCCTTACACAGCTGTGACCCTCTCAGATTATTCAGATTAATTGTTTCGGATCTCACATGAGCACTGTACCTGACTCTTGTTCAAAAAGGCAGCCTGGAAAAAAAAGGTGCAGTTGCATTAAGAAGTACAATAAAGACGTATTACCTTAATGATTTGATTAATGACAGAACAGCAACTTTTCCGTGCTTGTGTGGAGCCCCGGGGGTGTGGTGGTGAGGGATTGACTGCTTTAATGAAAGGAGGAAAGGCTCTATCTTTGCACAAGATCGGAATTATTTCATTCAGAATATGTGATGGAGTGGGATTGGGAGTCTCTAGAACAGGGGTGTCAAACTCACGTTGTCACAGAGGCGTCATGTGACATATCGGGACTTTTCTGCCCCTTTGCTAAACCCGGCGTGGGCATGGCCAGCATGTGATGCATCCCACTCCCATGGGCTGGGAGTTTGACAGCTATGCTCAAGGTGCCTGTTATGAGAATATCAGTTCCCAGGAGACTGAGAGTTCAATAGGAAAAGAAGATATAACTACATCTCTCTCTCCCTCCCCCAAAGTTGATCTCTCAATGAAAAAGTTGGATTGTAATACTCACTTCCACTCCCCTCAAGAATCCTGCTAATAGATTGGTTGGAGGGAAAAAAAAGTTTTCAACAGACTATCAATCTTATAGAATTCTCTACTGTTCAAAAGGCTTGTGTTTAGAAAGTTTGCTTTTTGGTGGGAAATGAGCAAGAAG
>JANHFL010005379.1:53405-77543 GCA_032468155.1 Oxyrhabdium leporinum
AGAACAATTAATCAGTGGAACGACTTGCCTCCAGAAGTTGTGAATGCTCCAACACTGGAAGTTTTTAAGAAGAGATTGGACAACCATTTCTCTGAAATGGTATAAGGTTTCCTGTCTGAGCAGGGGGTTGGACTAGAAGACCTCCAACGTCCTTTCCAATTCTGTTGTCCTGTTATTCAGTTGTCAGATGATCAGAAAGGTTGCAGTTATCTAAACCAAGCTGCCTGGGGGACTATGTGAATCAAACTTCTTTATTTCTGGAGAAATCAGGTTGCAGGAAAGTCAGATAAGTAATCCAGATCATATCTAAGATATTACTTAGAATGCTCCCTACATAATCAATTCTTAGAAACAGAATTTAGTTAGTGAAGCCATTTGTTTGATTAAGTCCTGATATAGATTTTTATTCACTGCTTTTAGAAGATCAATCCAGATATCAAATACAGAATACAAAACAGTTCAGATTTCAGAGTTACTGCAGAAGGATTTATCCAAACCACTGAGATTCTGAATGTATCATCTCATATTACCCTTCTGGTAAGTAATTTTTCCTAAAATTATTGTACATTTCTGTTTAGTTCGAGGCTTCCAGATGACACTGTTGTCTTGAGTTTTTGTCTTTACTGTCTCTCTCATTATCATCTGTCACTTCAAAATAATTGATTTAAAATAGATAAAAACTATAACTTGACAGAGGAAATAATTTGACAGCCATTAACACAACGCACTAAATCAAAACCAAACAAACCACTTTGTAGTGTAATGCAATTTATACACCAGGAGTTTTATTTGTTTTTCAAGAATCTAATGATCTAACATTGTTTAATGTAGATTTTCTGACTGAAATTAAACTTTGGCCACATAATAGGTAAATAATATGATTCTATTGTATGCAGATGTGTGCAACATTTGAAATAACAAAGACTCTGCAGAAAACATTAATTCTATCATTGAGTTTTTTACTTCAATGTTAATCAATAGCTGTTAAAAAGTTTTTCAAAAGGTTGAAATCCCTATAGTATTGATTAAAAGACACACACGTACAATTCTAAAGAGTTAAGTAAGGATTTAACTTCTGTTAAGTAATCAATTAAAACAAAACAGAGCAAACAAAAAGACTCTTATCAGATGTATTTCTAAGAACAACTAAACTACACTGACAAAAACCACAGTGAAGAGTTCCATTTCTCACTTCATTCTGCAGAATGCGATCAAGTTTCATTTTAATTGTCTTGGTTTTATAATTAATAGGAAGGAAATTTGAATCACCTCTAATTCAATTTGACAATTCAGAAATCCATTTGATTTGATCTGACATTTCAGTCATATCAATTCAGTTTTCTGAACTAATTTGAAAGGGGCAGCATTGGTTTGTGTTCAGACTGAGGCTCCAAATTAAAGCTTTGCATTGCTCTAATAAATAGTGCCATTACTAAATTCAAAAAGTATTGTAAAAAGATGTCATTGTAAAAAAATAAAAAAGAGAAATATTATTTTTTTTCAACCTTTTGTTGAACCACCACTGGTTTTAAATATCTATCTTCTCCAGAGATTGAATCATGAAATGAACATTATGGTACTCCCACTGCATGCAGTAGAACAGGGGTGTCAAACTTGATTTCATTGAGAGCCGCATCAGGGTTGTGTTTGACTGTGAGGGGGCGGGGGGGGCATGGCTAGGGTGGATATGGCCAGCTCAACATCACTTGTGTTGGGGGTGGCCCGAGTGCTCTGCCAGTGAAAACAGGCTCCCAAGCTTCTTTTTCGACTGTGGCTGCCTCCTGCAACCCTCTGCCAGCAAAAACGGAGCTCAGAACAGCTGCATGCAGCCCTCCCGAGCTCCGTTTTCATTGGCAGAGGCATTGAGGACCAGTCCTTTGCTGTTGCCACGGTGGCCCCGCAGGCCAAACACCCCGTGGGCCAGATCAGGCCCCTGGGCCTTGTGTTTGACACCCTTGAAGTAGAATCACATCACTGCATAGATTGTGCAAAACAGAGATAAACAAGAGAAGCAGCGGTCTCCATATTCATAAACATGATTTCAGCAAATCTCCTTTGTAATGTCCAGATCTTGCACATAAATGGTGGGGGGAAGGGGCAGCAGTACTACCACCATCTCTTCCAGATGTAACTAGATCCAAATTAATATGTTGCCTTTTTTAATGGATTGATAGAATTGACACATGTGTGTGCAAGGCTAACAGCTCCTTTCCCGTTTGCACAGGCCATTGCTACCGACATCAGTACCCTGGAAGAAGCACGCACACTGATCTCAATAGATGTCACACCTTTGGCGAGTATGTTGGGAATGCTCTCTTCATGTCTAATATGATGCAGATAAACTTTAGAGATGCAGGGCACTCCATCACTGGAGGTTTTTAAGAAGAGACTAGACAGTCACATCTGAAATAGTATAGTTTCTCCTGCTTGAGCAGGGGGTTGGACTAGAAGACCTCCAAGGTCCCTTCCAGCTCTATTCTATATCAATGCTTGCAGAGCCTCCGTTTTTGTACTTTGAAGCATTATCACCAGCCCCCCCCTCCCCTGGCCATCCCTGTGCTCAAAGGCAGAGCATTCCCAAGGATTGAGAGAAATTATCTTTTCTATAGGAACGGGCCAGCCATGATTATTTCACTTTTGTTGTTGCTGTTGTTTATTTATTTATTAATAATATAAGATACAAAAATACAAAAGAAAATAGTAGGAAAGATAGGAGAGAATAAAGGGGAGAGAAAAGTGTAAGAAAAAGGGGGAAAAGAAAGAAAAGGCATTGACTTCTGACTCCCTTTGGTGCAGTAGAATAATAACATCAAACCTTGACTTTTTACTTTTATATAATATTATAAACTAGCCAGTACTATAACAACAAATCTATTTAATTGGTAAAACCCAAAATCAATTTTCATTTTCCCCCCACCTTGAGCACAAAGGCCAGAAACAGGCGTAATTATTTGTCAAAAATAATTTAATCTAGAAATGTGGTGGGGGACTAAGAGAGACACTGGCTTCTAATTTTACTCAATTCATTGGTGGTTTGTAAGAGAGCAATCCAGCCCTTACACTAAATCCACTCCCTCTTTTGTCCTGGAATGATGTTGTACAACCTGGGATAAAGATTCTGCTGACACAATTCAGTTTATGTAGGGCCTGTGTAGCTTCTTCCATTGTAAAATTCTTTCAATGTTATTATTTCTGCATAATGATTGCTGTACTTAGGTCTTGGTGCCTTGAAAGCATGCATGATTTGACTGTTAGATATAGAAGCATCACATTAAACAGTCCCTTTGCCTATTACATTTACAGCTCCAACTGTTCCACCTGTAACTACCACTGCCTTGGACTACACTAGTCCAAAGCCATCCACTTTGCCACCTGGAATAAGTAGTTCTAAACCTTCTGGATCCACAAAGTCCATGTCACCTCTTTTAAGTACAACTGGGAAGGATAACCCTACAAAGACTACAAGAAATCCTGTGACTGTTTCTGTACCTGGCTCAGTTATTCCACCTTTTGTAACTACACTAAAACCTCCTGTCATCCCAGATAATTCTACACAGTTTCTGACCACTAGTTATCCTGTAACAGAGGGAAGCCAACGAACAGTGGAATCCATCAAGACCTCAAGCCCCACCACCACTCAAGCACCTCCTCAGACTGGAGCTTCCAAGCCATCCCCACCAGGTAATTTTATAACAAGTGGTGGAAGTGTCCAGTCATCAACTTCTTCCAAAATTGTAACCACGAAGACTCCCATTACAAGCTCAGTACCAGATGGTGATAGACGGTCTACTACTCCTTTACCTGGAATCATTAAGCCTTCCACAACAGGTATTTCTACGACAAAAAGCACACTTTCTTTAGCAAATACTTCTGCAACAAGCCTTACAACTAAGTCTAGTAGATCAACTTCTAGTACTTCAACTTCAACTTCTATGTTTTCTACAAAGCCTATTATTGAAGATATAACAACTCCATCAGTAAATGAATCTCATAACCCAGTAGAACCTGGCAGTCCTTCAATGTCTTCCACAACTAATTCAGAAGGTAGAGTCTATGTTATTAAGTTTGCATTCAGGGGGGTCATGATAAATCATGCATATAGGAATAAGAACACCTTTCAACTTCTCCTCAGTTCATAAGTAGAAAATAGAAGTACTGTATATCCTAATCTAGCCACATTATACTTAGGCTAAAATAACCCTACAATCATTAGATGGCAACCATGAGATGTTAGAAAACTGTCTGTGGTCATCTAGTATTAATCTGAATCATTGCAATCTGCAGATAATAGTATGCTTGTATAAATTGTGGTTACTGTGATATGATGTTGAATGCAACCTAACAGTTTGAAAACATGCAAATGCAAGTAGATAAATAGGTACCACTTCGGTGGGAAGGTAGCAGCATTCTGTGTGGTGCGCTTGAGCATATAGCTATGCTGGCCGCATGACCATGGAAATGTCTTTGGACAATGCTGGCTCCCTCAGCTAAGAAATGGAGATGACAACTGCCCCTAGAGTAAAACACAATTGGACAGGGGAAAACTCTACCTTTTTAAATGTTGAATGAAGCCAACTTCATTGAGTTGTTTGGTGGACAGAGGGAGAGAGAGAGAGAGAGAGAGAGAGAGATGATTCTTTAGTGGTGAGAGTTCATGCTTTCTCAGGAAATATGATTTCAGCTTAGAAAGTATTACTCTTAAGATCATGTTTTTTTTCCATACATCCTTCTGTAAGACTATGCTTTATTTTAGATAAAATGCATGTTTAATGTAAATTCCTAAGAAAAGCTTGGCTGTAGAGAGATTTAAAAGCTCCCTGCCTTCCTAAGAAACTGAAAAATGTTCAGACTCGGCAAGCACAGTTTACTATCAGATCAGATCATTCTCCTAATCAATGATGAATTGCAAAGCTTAACAGATTGGATGGTTGGCCATACAGTACAAGATAAATCCAGCATTACCAGTTGACGGATTTCCAAAACAGGCTAGATCTTGGTAATCCTATATAGCAATTTTACACATAGAGGTTCTGAATCGAGAAAGTTCACTGAGTTCAGAGGAATATATGGCTAACCATTATTACAGGTGTGCATGTTTTGAAAATTATTCAGAAGAAGTGCTTGAAAACATGTAGGAATGTTATTGAAATGCTTCTTTAATGCAATTCTTTCTGAAAGGAAATGCAGCTGCTTTAGTGGCTGTTATGCCATCTTTTGTATCTACACTAAAACCTCCTATCATCACAGGTAGTGCTTCTATTTCTGGTCACTGGTTCTCCTGTAATAGGGATAAGCCAACAAACAGTGTAATCATTCATAACAACAGATGAAGAAATATGCAGCTGTTTTAGTGCAGGGATGTCACATCATCACAACTATATCGCAACTTTTTCCCCTACGCTAAACCGGGCAGGGGCGTGGCCACTGCATGACCTATCAGGCCTGCAGGCCGCAAGTTTGACAGTCCTGCTTTAGTGAGTCTGCTTCTAAGACTCTCCCTGAAAAGATGAAAATGCTTTAAAGAAGAGCTACACTAATAATTTCTAAAATTTCTCATTTCTTCTCAATCGTTTTGATATATGTATAGTTCTAATAGTTCCTTCCTGAAAGGCCATTCTTTTTAATGAAGTTTATTTCTATTACACAGGATAAGGATGAACATATCCTTATCTCTTTCCATAAGACTTATAGATAATCTATAAAAGCTAGGGCTTTTACAGATTAAAAGAGCTAGCTTTTAATATACAAGCATCCACACATGAATACATTCCTACAAGTTTGCACAAGATTGCAAGCGAGGAATGTTAGCACACTTTCAAATTTGCAAAAAGCTAGCTATTAGGGAAATTTTAAATGTGAAAAAGGCACAAAATTACTATGAGCATCAAAGCATTAAAATGGTTCTTGGGTAACATCAATGAAGGGGGGTTCATTCATGCAAAACCTTTGTATCTTTTAAGATGTTGTAATTATACACAGATAGGTACTTTTTTATTATACAGCATGGTGTTAAAAATATAGGGAAAATAGGATATTGTCTTAATAATGCAAGTAGCATAGTGGGCAGAATTTTTAATGATTGGCATGCTAACAGAGCCAGAGTCATGGTGATTATATATAATCTTCAGCTACATCATTTAGGATAACAAGGATTACAAAGAGAAAAGGAGGCGAGGGGCTATCAACCTACCCAGTGGCATGATGGGACTAAGAAATGGCACCAAGGCAGATGGCAAGAGAGGAGATTAGTGACAGCCAAAGCAGGCCACAAACCATATTAGTCTGTGGAAAAAATGCAATCCACCCAGCTCTTTCTATATTCTTATGGCGTTCCTTAGCTGATTTACTAAGAGATTTCAGCTACTGTACAGATAGTCCTTGACATAAAACAGTTCATTTAGTGATCGTTGGAAGTTACGGTGACACTGAAATAAATCTTATGACTGTTTTTCAAGACAGGTAGCAAGTCAGGTCGTAAAATGGGGTAAAACTCATTTAACAATTGTCTTGCTTAGCAACAGAAATTTTGGGTTCAGTTGTGGTTGTAAGTCAAGGATGACCTGTGGAAAGCAAGTTAATGTAATAATCAGTACAATATATCACATTTTTAATCCAATTGAGGAAATAATAGAGCTGTTACTTGTTACTAATACTTCTGCAGCAGAGAATCACTTTATATTACAATGGTACCGATGTTATTTCTGGAATGAATATGACTCTGTGAACTAATTATTTCAGCTCATGTTAATGATAAACTCTTAGGAGTAATTGAAACTTGCATTTATTTCAGAGTTCACTTTGTAAGGTATTATAGTCATATTGTTATTAAGACCATAAAACATTCAGGAAAACTGCTTTGTAATTATAGAGTAGAGATGTGAACTGTGATATGGGAAAGTACAAATCTCTCTAGAAAACAGCACTGACCTTTGCTGCCAGCAAGATGAAGACTTGGAGCACAGCCATTTGGTGCTGACGCGTTGAGCATTCAGCATCTTAATTCAGCCTCCCAAAACAGCCTTCTTAAGACGTGTTAATATTTTAGCTTCCAAAATCACTTGACAGTGTAACTATTGGCTGTGCTAGTGGGGAATTATAATGGTTGTGGAAAGCTACCTTAATGCAAAAGCTTTTAGGTTTATTACATGGACAAAATGACCACAGAAGCCAAAAATAAATCTTCATTTGTCCATTTTCTATGTCTTTAACAGTAACCTGATGGAGAAATTAAGTATATTTTTTCCATATAGTTTTATCTCTCTGCCAGGAAAAATGTCACTCAGTTTATTCTTTTAATTTGTTACGCTGAAATTTAAGGAGCACAGGAAATTCTATCGAACCAAATCATGGCTCCATTGAGATTCATCCATGACTGATTACAGATAGTCCTTGAATTACCAGCACAATTGAGCCCCAAATTTTTGTTACTAAGTGAAACATTTGTTCAGTGAATTTTGTCTCATTTTATGACCTTTTGTGCCACAGTTGTTAAGTGAATCACTGAAGTTATTAAGTTAGTAACATGATTATTAAGTGAATCTGGCTTCCCCATTGACTTTGCCCATAAGAAGGTCACAAAAGTTGATCACATGACCCCCTGGACCCTGCAACCATCATAAATATGAGTCAGTTGCCCAGCATCCGAATTTTGATCACTTGACTATGGGGATACTGCAATGGTTGTAACTGTGAAAAACAGTCGTCACTTTTTTCAGTGCTGTCGTAACTTTGAATGATGTTTAAATTAACTGTTGTAAGTCGAGGACTACCTGTATGTGCCATCAAATTGGTGTCAACCACATAGATTTTCTCCATGATGTTCTGTCCCTAATCTAGTCCTTCCATTGGATCTTCCAATGGTGCAACTACCATCAGTGTAACTGAGTCCATTTACCTTATTGTTGATCGTCCTCTTCTCTTTCCTTCCACCTTTCCTGGCATTATAACTTTCCCCAGAGGACTCAGCCTTCACATAATGTGTCTGAAGTAGGTTAAGTTGAGCTGGTCACTTCTGCCTTGAGTGAGAACTCTGGTTGCTTTGTTTGGTGATCCATTAGTTTGTTTTCTTGGTTCTCCATGCCATTCTCAGCAGGCCTCTGTTACACCAACACTTAAAAGTGTCAATACTTTCCACCCTGCTTCTTCAAAGTCAAAGGATTCCATTTTAGCTGTTGTGAAATAACCGTGTGAGATGCTTGGGGATATAAGGAGGTCTGTTTTGTTTTCTTGACAGGACTCTATAGTGTAGAAGACATGGCTGCTCTGGGAGCCACCCTGGGGACCTTATTGCTGATTGCACTAGCCTTGCTTGCACTGATCTCCTACAAGTATTACAAATTAAAAAAAGAACCTGAAGAAGAGAATTCACCAGTAAGTTGGGCTTCTTCCTCTATTTCAGGAAGTGGGTTTTTTAAAAAAGAATAATAAAAAAGAATGAATCCTGTGGAGTTTATAAAAACGTTTAGGTTGTTTCCAATTTGCAAAGTTGTAATTATGGCAAAACAGCATTGCCAATGAAGAAATTATCTGGGAATTGCAGATAGTATGATTCCAATAAATCTTGAAAGGGAAAGGGACACCGGCAAGTCCCTTACCTCAGAAATAACCCATCTATATAACTATGAAGGGAACAGATCAAATAAAGTAATTTCTAAGGTGATTAGTTGTCTTATGTGATCATCAGTTTCCCTTTACCTTTGCAGTATTGCACAGACATTTGTCTCTCTTTTGCAGCTTGGGAAAAGCTTTTCTAATATCAACTTCCAGGATGACAAGGACTCTAACTCAGATGAAAACGATGATGAATCACCCGCAAGCCTTATATCCAAGAGTTATGCAGAGAAGGAACCAGAAAACGAGAAAACACAGTCAACTCACAAAACAATCCAGGAAGAAATTGATATAAACGATGAAAAGGAAGTGAGATCCATCCTCACAAAAGACAGGAAAATGGATGACAACGGCTACAAGGCAGTGTGGTTTAAAGAAGATGTCACAGAAGCTGAGAGTGATGATGTGATGATTGAAGAGGACAGTGACCTAGACCAGAACATGACTGGGAGTGAGAGTGACAGTTCTGCTGAGAACGATGACGACCACGTTGATACTGATAGTGGCAGAGGAGACAGCGAAAAAAATGTTAGAGCAAGAAGTGTGCAGGTCTTTCATGCTAATCCTTCTGCCAGCCAATCTCTTGAAGAAGCAGAAGAACAAGTCGATGCTTTATAAAAGAAAACGGCTTTTCAAAAATATTGTAAGAAGATCAGATTTGGAGAAGGATTTGCCAGGGAAGTAGGGTTCTATGCCCATTTGCTTAACTGAAGGATTATCACAGGATCCAATCTGGAACAGTGGGACCAGAGGTTTGGTCTGGTCTGTGGAAGAGCTCCAGCATGAGTCCAAAAGCTCAGAAAACTGAACCTCTAGTCCCAGTGACTGACCCAGTTTGGATCCTGCAACATTATCCTGGAACATTTGCCTTCTTTTGAAGCATTATTGTAAAGCAAAAGAAAATTAGTATTAGTTATGAGTTTGTACCTTTGGGAGGGGGGGGCAGATGTTTATTTGCATTAGAATAGCCACTGGGGCACACAGAGTCTCCCAGACTGGGCTGGATTCCATCTTTAGTCAGCAACAGGAAGTATAGTCAATGGGATCCAGTCTCAGAAAACTAAAGGATTTGTAAGATTATGATTCTAAGTGTAGTCATCTGGGGGGGCAAAACCTGTCTAGGATTGAGATTTATTTTTGAACAGATAGAATTGCTGTAGAGTTGCTTTTTAAATTAATGCAATTCTTTTTTCTTTTTGAATCCGTGCATAATTTGTGTTGCTATTGAACAATTGCCTGTGAGAAAGTTATACAAAACCTTCCCAACATTACAAAAAGCCAAAGCCAGATCCTATTAACATCAACAGTTCCACTAAGTTGTTCTCAATTCCAGCATTAAAAAAGCATGGCGAGAAAAATAGCATGTTACCACTTCAATAAGCACATTTTAGGATAACTTTTCAAGGGTGACATGATGATACGCTGTGACACGCCTATATGTATTAAACCAACAATGTTATTTATTTATTTATTTAGTGCATGGCAACAAACAAAAGTTAAATAATATAAGTAAGAAATATAGCAAAAATTTATGGAAATGTCAAAAAGAAAAATATTTTCCTTACGGTAGCTCTTCAAGTAAGAGTTATTAATAAAAGGAAATGGTTTTTTTTAAAAAGTGGATGAATAATCAGTTCCCCCATTTTTCTTCCCAGCTTATTTAAGAGACATTTGAAAAAGAAAGACCCTAACCCTAACCCTAACTTTATAATTTGAATAAGCAATATGCTGATCGATGAGTTGTAAACTGGTTAAATATAATAGATAAGACTGACAATTTTACCTATACTAATATTAGCTAAATGTAACAAAATTGATTAATAGTAGCTTATTTGTATGAAAAGGTATGACATCCAAAACATGGTGATTGATATAAAAATAATTTCACAAGTTGAATAAGTAACAATGGAAGCTTTTAATATCATATAAATGTCTGCATTAATATTAGAATTACATAAACTGGTTAAATATAATAGAGAGGATTGATAATATTCTACCTAAACTAAAGATATGAAATTTAAAATAGGGTGATTGGCACAAAATGACATATTGAAGCATTGAATAATTAAACAATGAAGGACGATAACTTGTTATAAAGATATGTAATATCGTTAGAATTATATAATTTGGTTAAATGATATAAATACAAATATCAATTTATTTGTATTGAAGATATGATACCCAGATGCCACACTGTTCACACAATGATATGTTTGTATAAAAATTTAAAAATAAAAAAAATTATCATCAAAAAGAAAGAAAAATTGGAAATCTGTCCTTAGTATGATGCAGCAGCAAGAAAAATATGAGAATATAGTAGACAAAGAAAAATTGTAGCCCTAAAAAAATGAATAAGGAATATGTTTCAACAGAAAATTCAAGGATAATAACAAATGTGTTTCAATAAAAAAACTTGAGAAATGACTAATATATTTTCTGGAACGTGGATCAGAGATATTAGATACAGTGAGATAAATATATTAACATGTAAGAAAGTTAATTATTTAGACTTTTTGTGGTAATTGCATAGTGCATACTGAAAATATTAACTTGAAAGCACTTTTAAAGAAATGATGTCTATTTCAGATCTTCAGCAATACAGCAATGCTTTATAAGATATAAAATATGTACAAAAGATTTTAGATGCTGATTATGACATACAGTTCCTCCACTTGATGATGTCTTCTAATGCAGCATAAACATCTGTCTAATTCTTGAGGTCCCATTCATTCATTCATTCATTCATTCATTCATTCATTCATTCATTCATGCACACATATATAAAGTTTAAAGTTTAATCTTTTAACCTAACTTACAAGACATCTACCCTTGCAAGATTTTAATTATGAAAATATAACTGCATCCTGGATATTTCTCAGTGGTTAGTTGGCGAAACGGCTGATTTTCTGATTTTCATCAAGGTAGTCTAGAGGTGATGATGGCAATAATAATTTCTCTTTGACTTTTATGAATTTCTACCAATTTTGATCACTTGCACAATCCAAATGCAGCGACTTCAAGACATTCCAGACTCCTGCAGGTCTTCTTGATAATTGGGTAATGAATGATTCTTTTGTCCCTTGGACAATTAAATGTTGATAAGGGCAAAATAAACATCCCTCCTTTTCTGTGTGGTTCTGCATCTGGGGTGTCTCCAGCTGATTTTATTTATTACTTTATTTGCAGCTATACAGGTAGTCCTTGACTTATGACCACAATTGAGCCCAAGATTTCTGATGTTAAGTGAGATATTTGTTAAATGAGTTTTGCCATTTCACGACCTTTCTTGCCACAGTTGTTAAGTGAATCACCACAGTTGATTAGTTAGTAACACAGTTGTTAAGTGAATCTAGCTTCCCCGTTGATTTTGCTTGTCAAAAGGTTGCAAAAGCTGATCACATGACCTTGGGACACAGCAACGGTCATAAGTATGAGTCAGTTGCCAAGCATCTGAATGCTGTTCACATGATCATGGAGATGCTAAAAAAGGTCATAAGTCTCTTTTTTGGTGCCTTTGTAACTTTGAACGGTCATTAAAGGAACCATTGTAAGTCGAGGACTACCTGTAAAATCTCAGGGGTCAGCAGGATAGGAATCATGCAAATGAAATGGCCTTGGTCCAATATATTTTAGGGGCCCCAGTGCTTCCTATCAGCATGACGTTCATCAGATGAAAGTTATTATCTTTGCATTCATTGAAGTCCCATGGAATGGTAAGAAAAGTTAAATTAATAGGTGAGACATGCCAAAACAGTATCATAATTTTTAGCTTTTATTGGCCTTAATGATATTTCTGCATAGAACTGTTTTTTGAAATCTGCATATGTACTTTTGTTCTTGTTTCCATGGCACAACTAAGATATATGGTAGGTAGGAATCAAACAAACAGATCTTGATGGATGCACATGCAGTGAGGAGAGAATTGCTATCATTATTTGAAGAGATTGTAGCTGCATTAACAAAAAATCATCTCACAATCAGGTGAAATTTTGTAGAAGTTGCTGCTTGTCCAATGTTACATTTAGGCATGAACATGCCATTTTCTGGAGGTACTATTAATCATGATTTTGTGGAGTTGCTTTTACCATTGTTACAAAATATTTCAATGCAGCATATAATTTTCAAGCTGTGTAATTCATTGGGATTTTCCCCCATGTAACTGTTGGTTCCTTGTGGAGCGTTTAGTGATTACAAAAGAGTTCAAGATTGAAACTTTGAATGCTTTACTTGCTCTCTTGTTAATAACCTTCTATTATTCATTCCAAAGTGCACTATACTGTCAGCTAAATATCATATAAGGGAAGGCAATTCCTTGAAGATATTCTTTTCTTAGGAACAGACTGTTGCTCTCGTTTACTTTAACCAATGTCAATCAATATCCCAGTTCCTAAACAAAGGCAGAAAGCAAACTAATTGGAAATTAGCTTAAAATACTACAATGCAACAGAGAATATATGTTTCTAATGGGGCCATAAAGAGAATGGAACAGGTAGTTATGACAATAATTCCAATGCTATTGCCTCTGTGAAAACATCAAGAGGTGCACATATTGGATCAAGAATAGTCAGTTTAGCACTGTACACTGCCAACAGACCTTAGATGTCAACAGTATAAGTGTAATAAATACATAATAATACCAAATTAGTCTTAGTGAGTTTACTTGACAGTTGACAATTTGACAATCATTTGGAATCTCTTCCTAAGGCAATACTGGTAATTAATGAATGTGCTTTTGCTCCCATCCTGGGGAACATATACTGTATGAAAATACATTACTGTTTTGAATGCTGTCATAGTCTATAACTTTCAGTGAAGAGGATTTTATCCTGCCATAGATTGATTTGAGCTGATAATCTCTCTCTCTCTCTCTCTCTCTCTCACACACACACACACACACACACACACACACACACTGGGGGTGGGGGTGATAATTTGCTCCTATCTTTAAAGCTTGGAAGATACTCATCTTTTTAAAATGAAATGGGCTCTTCAAAATGTTATGTGCAGCCAGACCCATCACTGACAGTTAACTGTACATCCAGCATGGTTACGAAAATGTGAATTTGGTTCTGTCAGAGAAACTGAACTCAAAACAGTGAGAAGATGGATTTGAGGAAATTTGGTCTCCTTTTATTTCATTTTAAGTCCAATAGGAAATGATTCTTATTCATTTTAGATCTTAGGTCCATTAAGATGACTTTTTAACATCTCAGCCAACACTTTGGAGGGTTTTTTTTTTTTCATTTTTGAATGTCAAGGTTTCATTTGCTTTGTGCGTTTGAATGTTTCTTTTTTCTGACTGTTGGAAGTTAAAACCCACAAACCATGTGGTCCTGCTGTCTACCATTAAACCATCTTTCCAAACAGCCTCCATGTTTCCAGTGTCTTTTTCCCACTTGGAACTGAACCCAGAAGGATATTTCTTCCAACACCTTCATTTGAAAAGTGACATAAAATTGCTCTTAAGCCTCTTCTGAAGCCTCTCTGTATACTTGAAACAGCTGGAAGGAGCTTCTGCATATTCCCAGCAGCAAATTGCCAAAGTAAAACACATCATCTCTTTGTCTTGATGAAGTGCACCATATCACTCAGTCTTGCCAATGGGATTGCTGAAATCTTATGAGCTGAGCTACACTTTAAAAAAAAAATAGAACCCATATTTTAAAACATTTTTATATCTGACATTATGCAGGATTGTGAGATAGTGCCAGCTGCCTGAAACATTCACCTAACTTTGATTTACAGTCTAGACTAAATGATCTTGAGTGTTACGCTCCGTACACCAGGGGTGTCAAACTAGTGGCCCACGGGCTGGATGCGTCATGCACAGGCCATGCCCACCCCAGCTCCGTGAAGGGAAAAATGTCATGATATGTCACGTGATGGCAGCGTGACATATCATGCAATTCTAATTTTTTAATTTTTAATTTTGTATTAATTAATCTAATCAAAGCCAATAATAAATAAATAAAAGCAAAAAAGACTAACATATATGAAAGCAATTATATAATTCAACTCTGAAACAACAAAATAAATATTTATGCTACATTTAACATTACATTTGGAATTTTCATACTTATTTCTTTTCCCAATACTCTATTTTTAATCTTGAGAACATTAAACCAAAATCATGTCAAAACAGAACAGGCCTTTCTGTCATATTGCAGTTCTAGCATGCAGAAGTTGAAACACAACACTTGCTATACATCCTCTGAGATATTCAGTATCAATAAAATACTTTGTTGATGTGTACATAGATTTTTCGTCCATCTTTTTATTCTGACTGTTGATCAGATAATTATACCTGGGGATTTTAATCATGTTTTAAAGTCCCTAGTGAAGTACAGTTTCAACTAAATTGAAATCTAATGCATGGAAAGTCTATAAGACTGTTTATTGGAATGGAATGGAATGACTATTTGGCAATGATTAATCCTTCTCAAAGTGAAAACACTTTTTAGTCTTTAGATAATTTTTAGCTAATCAAAGAGATTACTATAAAACTGCTCTCATTTCCTACCAAGCTTCAGTTACACTATCATTTTTTTAATGTAGAATCAAACAACTCATCAAACTATATGTTTAACATTGATACAATTAAATCAATGAAATTAAGTACAATTCTGGCCCTGTTTATTTTCTTATAAACTGGAATGAAGTATTTATTTTTTGCTCCTCTCCAAGCTCCAGCTTTTATTTTCTCTTAATTTTTGTTTAGGACAAATGATACATAAAATTTTCTCTACTTTTTCCAGAAAAGCTTTTACTTCTGTAATTTTGATGACTACTAAGGACCCAATTCAATATGCAAGACATCACCCAATTTCTAAATATGGATGCTAAAATTTTGATATCATCTTTGTGTCAGAGAATACAAATCATTACCTTTGATAGTTCATCCAGCACAATCTGATTTTATTAAACTGTAATAAGCATCAAGCACTATAGTATTAGCAGCTATACTTGATACATAATTATATAAGTTGGGTTAAAAGGTGGTTGTCTCGTTAGAAAGCCTTCAACATAGTGCAGATTATATTTTTGACATAGTCTGACTATATTTGGGTTCCTTTTAATTTTTTTGTTGGTTTGAAGGTATCCCAATGGTTATTATGGATGTATTTCTTTACCTATTACGTTCTACATACTAGATTATGTTTTTACCATAGTACAATACTTCACAAACTTTCATGTTATTACATTAATTGTAATAAGTCTTATCTGTTATCTTCTAAGGTTTATACAGTTATTTGTGAAACATAGGGCCTCAGATTTTGTATGATTCATTTAAACGTATTGGGATAATTATTCCTAGAATTTCTTATACATAGTGATAATATTTTCCATTTTTAATTTCATATTAATCTTAGTGAATCTATAGAGAAGAATAAATATTAAAATGAACACTACTCCAAAGATGATACATATTATTAGAGGGAAAGGATTGGCAGGATGGGAAAGGGGAAGGCAATAGTTTCCTTAGGTATAATCATTTTTTGCAAAGAGGGAAGCTGCACTTGATTTCTGTCACATCCATAAGGGCAGAGGGAGATGCCCTAATGTGTGTGTGTGTGTGTGTGTGTGTGTTATATCTAGATTCTGATCTTGCAGCCACAGAAACACTCTCATTCTCTCATAAACAGCTAAACACAAACCTTCAACAATGCTAAGCAATTGTATTAATTAAACTTATCCCATTACCATCAAACTGAAACTAACAAAGAAGGCAATTTGATTTATCTCATTGTTGGTGACTTTTACATGTAAAACCTTTCCACATGAAATAGAATCCTTTCTAACAAAAGAATGACCCACAAAGTTTCCAGAAGCAAATTTGTTCTCAGCCGAGCAAATGTACAAGCGTAATGCAGTGCAGTACGAAGTAAGTAAGAGCAGCAGGGGGTACATTTAAACCATCACACAGCTATTTTTTTTCAACCTCTTTCTTTGTCTCTGTCACACTAGGAATTTCTTCCCTCTGTTTCTGAACTTGCAGTTTTTCTGGAGTGCAGTTATTGTCACATGGTTTGTGCACTCAGCTTTAAAGTTTATCTGCAAGTCAGCAATGTTGCTTTTGGCAGTGTTAGTTCAGCACACCTGCCTCATGCTTAACAGTGCCCTGAAATCCAGCCATCTCCTTCAGGAAATGATAGCAGAAGAGTGGAGAATAAAGAGCCAATAGTTGAGAAGTGATTTCAGTTCTGAAACTCAACTCAGGAAGTGGAGATAACCAAGACATTGTGTCAGCAGCAGTTTCTCCACAGGAGAATCCAAGTCAAGTCAGCTCAGTTCACGGATAACAAGCAGTTAGCCTTCTGAGATTCATTATACTCCAACGGCTCTAGAGAAGCAGAGTGAAGCAACTTCCCAGGTGGCAGATGCTGGGGTGCCCCAGTGGCAGCTGCCTAAATATCTCTCCTGAGCCTCCTTTATTGTACTATGTGGCTGGACCACCAAGGAAAAGTCCAGGTGTACAGAGCCCACATTCCTCCCCACCCCCGCTCCTCCCCATGCTTTTGCTCTACAAAAGTCTCACATTTTTGGAACTGTTAAATGGAAGATAGAGAAAGGAAATTCAATGCCATTATTTTGGGATTAAGCAGAGAGGAAAGAAGGAGTAACAAGAAAGGGCATCTAGTAAAGTGATATGAGCTTGCATGAGGCACTTTGTCCAGGATCCCTCCATCCTGATTGTGTGTTTGAGCTTCTTCATTATTTTTCTCTCTTGGGGTGCAGGAATATCTCAATTTCACAATTTGTACTCCTTAAAATATTTTGTAAACTATTTCTTAGAATATCTACAAATCTAAACAATAGATTGCCCCTTTTCAACTGTTCAGAATGTTTTAAAATGCTTGCAGAAAAATAATAGCAGGTATTATCACTAACTTTTTACATTCACCTGAAAATTCACACCAAGCCTATCTCTGTACTTACTGAGCTATTTGTCATGTATTCCCACCACTTGAATGGGAACCTTAACAAGTGTGGTGTGGTGTGGTGTGGTGTGGTATGGTATGGTATGGTATGGTATGATATGGTATGGTATGATATAACATAGCATAGCATAGCATAGTGTATAGTATTAATATAGTATAGCATTTAGCAGATCATTGTATAGAAAGCCATATGCTCAGTTTTATTGTGTAGTTATGTATTTCTACTAAGTAAAGCAAGTCTTATATTCATTTGCATTTGTTTAAGTTCATATGCACATGTGTTCCTTCGAGATTGGTTTCTCTCTCTCTCTCTCTCTCTCTCTCTCTCTCTCTCTCTCTCTCTCCAACTGCCTAGACTAGTCTCTGCAATTTTATTGAGAAGGCTTTTCAGAAGTAGTTTGCCAGGAGGGTGACTGGTCCAAAATCACCCATCTGGCTTCATGCCTAAACTGGGAATAGAATTCATGGATTCCCAATTTTCAAGCTAATCTCTTAACCACAATACCAAACTCTGTATCTCTTAATTTTATATGTACATGTGTAAATAATGAAAGAAGAATGGAATGTATTTATTTTTATACCAACTAGCTATGTACTATACCAGAAGTGTCAAACTCAAGGCCCAGGGGCCAGATCTGCCCATGGGGTACTTAGGTCTGGCCCATGGGCTGCCCTGGAAATAGTAAACAACCAGCCTGCGGTGCCTCTGCATGGCCCTCCCAAGCTTCATTTTTGCTGGCAGAAGGTTGCAGGAGGCCATCACAGTCAAACGGAGATCGGGAGACCGTTTTCGATTGCAGAGCACTTGGGCCACCACAGGCGCTCCCAACACAAGTGACATCATGCTGACCATGCTCACCCTGACCATGCTCACCCTGACCATGCCCACCCCAGCCCCCTGAGGTCAAACACAACCCTGATGTGGCCCTCAATGAAATTGAGTTTGACACTCCTGTACTACACTATGTTCAGTATTCACTTTCTATTTGTAGGTGATTGTAATTTATGAGTTTGCAATGTGCTATACAAGTGAAATTGTGTAAAATCTACAGCTTACAGTGATAATATGTTTATGGTATTCAAAGATGTATTCAATCATTTCTGTGTCCTCCAAGACTGATTTGGTGGATTAAGTACAACCAAATAAAATTTTGCATATGAGAATTTCTTAAATGCATATCCCTGAAAATGCAGTCAAACATGAACATCTCTTTGTTGAGTAATGCTCTATAATAGTGTAGTTCTATTTATAGAATGTGTATGTGTGGAAGCCCTTAGAATAAGTTCCAAAGCCATGAAATCCTATTTGGATTGTGATGTGAATAACAGCACGTAAGTTGCTATATGCATTGGCTTGTTTTGAGTGAACTGGAAATAAATTATATGTCACTTATTTAAAAGCTTGATTGGATCATTATAAATTTATTTTTGTCATGAGCTCTGGATTATGTTGATGGTTTAAAATATCAAAGCAACAAAGGAAAACAAATATGTCTTACATTCAAGCTCTGTAGACACAAAAATCTAATACAACAAATAAAGCAAGTCTTATTTACAGCAAGTAGAATTGGGCTGTGTATGGTATATGAGCTGTTTGGGCTTTCAAATGTTGGCTTCTGTTGCTAAATATACATAAAGCAAAATGTATGACCTTTCCAGAGAAATGTAAACTGGCATTAAGAATATATTATATGACAAAGTGATTGATAGTTTCAGATGGCATTCTTCAAAAGAGCCCATACATTTGTGCAGTGGACTTGCTAATGTTTTGGTTGCAGGCAAATCACATATGTCATTGGGAGCAAAGTTCATGTTACTCAGTAAATGTGAATCCTCCCTAACTTTGGTAGAACGTCAGTACTGAATGTGTGTTGCAAATGTGTTTTATCATATATGGTAATTGATAATTGATACCAATAAGATCTTTCTTTGCCTTTATTTATCTAATCAAATTTCAATGCTGCTTTATCTTAATGAAACTGAAGAATAGTATGCCTTGGGATTTGAACCACCAACATAGCAATGAGCTCCAGCAGCTCTGGCACAGAAGATGTTGTGCAATGTGTCATGCCCCAGCATATAACTTTTATATACTGTTGTTGCTCTCTAGACCCATCTAGTGGCCGGAGGGACAAATATGCCCCAACGTATGACATTTATATACTGTTACTGCTCTTTAGCCCCATCTAGTGGCTGGAGGGGTGTACGGGGTGCTCAGGGAGGAGTAGCACCGCTGGTGTAGGGGCATGTCATGTCCTTTTAGGACAGATCATCCACCTTTGGTCCCCACCTGTCACTCAGCTCCACTTCTGGCTCCTAGTAGCTGCAGCATGTGCAGCAGCCACACCCCAGGCAACAGCTTTGACAGGCTGGCCAAACCAAGTTGAGGGTAGCCGTCAGGTCTGGTCATTGACCTTCGGTAAGAAAAGGACTTGTCTATCCCGAACATGTGAAGACAGATTCCAGTGGATTGCGCAGATGAAACCTACCAGAATAGAACAATGGCCATGAAGGTGGTCTCTGCAAGTAACATGGCACGCTAAGAGCACAGCAAGACACAAAAGATGCCCTGGTCAACCACTGCGCCCAACCCATCTCCAACTGTCTCAACTCTTGTCCTGCCATTGGAGCAAGATGGAATCTGGGAAGAGAGAATGAGGCTGACTCTGCGCACCTCTCCCTCACTTTAATCCAATTCACGTGCAAGTCTTAACATCCCCCAACTCCCGAAAATCTTTAAAGTCCTGTGGCCATTGGCGAGTGATGAAGCAACAGGTGTGGATACACTGGGAGCTGTAGCCAGAGACCTGCACACAGGCAGCTCAGGTCTAATGGTTGTCTTCTTACTGACTGAAGCAACAGCTGGATTCGGCGTCTACCTGAGTGATGGAGCAGCCCTCTTTAGGACTGCACTGCTCACCTCCATAGTAAGAGGAAGGGACTAGAAAAGGTGCCCTAAACATTGTTGCTTCACAGAACCCTGGCAACTTACCGTGGTTGGAGGGATCCCATTTCATATAGTCAAATAACAAAAATACAAAGAAAACATAAGGTGACACCATTCGCTATTGGCACATGGAACATGTGCACGCTTCAAGACAGCCCCTCAACAGATTGACCAGAAAGAAGAACAGCTCTGGTTGTCAGAGAGTTTGCAAGATTTAACATCAATATTGCAGTCCTGTGTGAAACTCGTCTAGCCAACGAAGGTCAGCTCACAGAAACAGGAGGTGGTTATACATTCTTCTGGTATGGACACAGCAGTGATGAACACCATGAATCTGGAATAGGTTTTGCGGTTAAGAATCATCTTGTCTGCAAACTTGCCAGTTTTCCCAAGGGCATGAACAACCATCTCATAACACTGCATCTCCCACTACAGAGAGGAAAATAGGCCACACTGATCAGTGCCTACGCACGCACAATGATGAATCCGGAAGAAGTAAAGGATAAGTTTTATGAAGATCTTGATGCCCTACTTTCATCTGTGAAGCACACCAACAGGCTGATTCTACTTGGCGATTTCAACGTGAGAGTAGGATCTGATCACGCTACCTGGGATGGCATCACTGGAAAAAATGGAATCGGCAAATGTATCAGGAATGGCCTATTACTACTGAAGACATGTGAAGCACATGATCTGATCATCACCAATGCCATCTTCTGCTTGCCCACTCATAAAAAGATGTCATGGATGCACCCACACTCCAAGCACCAATTTACATACTTTGGCAGCACCCTCTCCCGCACAATGACAATTGACATTGAGGTCAACTGCAGAATCGCCAAGGCAAGCTCTGCATATGGCAGACTACTTACCAACATGTGGGACTGCTATGGAATAAGCCTTGCTACAAAGCTCAAAGTCTACTGAGCAGTAGTACTAACTACCCTGATGTATGACAATGAGACTTGGACTGTATTCAGGAGGCACGTTAGGCAATTGAACCACTTCCACATAACCTGCCTTCGCAGACTTCTGAGGATCCAGTGGCAGGACAAGGAGCCAGACACAGAAGTCCTCTCCAGAGCAGGCCTGCCATCAGTTCACACCCTGTGGATGAAATCCCAGACACGCTGGGCAGGCCATGTTGCAATGATGTCAGACCATTGCATCCCTAAACAGCTCCTCTATGGTGAGCTGTCTCAAGGAAAGTGATCACAAGGGAGACAAAGGAAGCAATACAAAGACACATTGAAAGCCTCCTTCAACTGCCTGGAAAACCCTGGTACAAGATCGATCAACATGGCGCACGTTGATCTACCAAGGCTGCCGGACATTTGAAGACAGAAGAACAACTACAGCACAAAAGAAGCAAGCACTCAGCAAAGCCAGAGCTGCAAATGCTGCAACAATGGTGCCCACACATGTCTGCCCGACATGTGGCAGAACATTCTGTGACCATATAGGCCTTACCAGCCACCTGTGGACACACCACGGACAGCCCACAACCCATTAGATGTCAAGGTCCTCTTCAAACATGATGGATGAACATCAGTGGCTGGAGAGACAAATACCAACTATATTGTTTGAAGCTGACCCAACCTCTTTATCCATCAGCTTGCACTCTCAAAACAAGTGCATGCTGGGAAGCCAGACTCCATTTCCTTTAGCATTTGGAGAAGGCAGAAGCACAAAGAAGAATCCATCATAATCTGTGCCATATGGTCATCCAAGGACAAATCCACATCACTGATGAGATTTAAATTATTGTATTTATTAATTGTTATGTTCAGCAGTAACTCAATATTGTCTAT
This sequence comes from Oxyrhabdium leporinum, assembly GCA_032468155.1. Lineage (NCBI taxonomy): Eukaryota > Metazoa > Chordata > Lepidosauria > Squamata > Cyclocoridae > Oxyrhabdium > Oxyrhabdium leporinum. The sequence continues at coordinate 75,713 of JANHFL010005379.1, forward strand.
TTTGTATTTTTTCCTCATTGTATGTATCCCTATTTTCCCCAGTTTCACCATATCCTGTTCTTCCAATAAGGCATTCAGATCTACGCACACAGTCTGTTTTAAGAGTCGTGATGGCACAGTGGTTAGAATGCAGTACTACAGGCTACTACTGCTGACTGTTGGCTCCCTGCAATTTGGCAGTTCCAATCTCACCAGGCTCAAGGCTGACTCAGCCTTCCATCCTTCCAAGGTGGGTAAAATGAGAACCCAGATTGTTGGGGACAATATGCTGACTCTATAAACCGCTTAGAGAGGTCTGTAAAGAACTGTGAAGCAGTTTATAAGTCTAAATGCTACTGCTATTGGAGGATAGGTGGGGTTAGCTGCGTGTCGAGCTGCACAGAGACTAACATGTAGTGAGGACAGAACCGGGTATATATTTTCATTAATTTCAACTTGATGAAGGATATTTATTCTCAAGTTAGGAATTATAAAATTCACTGCATTTCTAAAGCAAAGGGATTCCTTGAGTGAAACTTGACTCTCAGTTACCCCTCCAGAATTTTTTTTTTAGCAATAATGTGACAATTTCTATTGTTTTATTTAGGCTTAGTTAGTTTCTTTTTAAGTTATTATTCTACCCTACTGGAACTTTCTTTTCTTCTGTTCAATTGTGTCCAATTCTCAGAGACAGCCTGCAAGAATCCCTGCAGGTTTTCTTGACAAGGTTTTTCAGAAGTGGTTTGCCATGGCCTCCTCCCTATGGCTGAGAAAAAAAGTGACTGATTCAAGGTCAGTAAGCTGGCTTTCAGCCTAAAATGGGACTAAAATGCATGGCCTTCAGGTTTCTAGCCTGCCTTAAACACTGCAGCAAATGGACTTTCTTCCCCTACTTAGTAGAGTCCGTCAAAATGAAAATCAGATGGATTTAGCTTTGCTTTTGTTTTTGAGAGATCCAGCAAAATTGTCTGTGGTCACTTTCATTCCTTTTCTTTGACCGCTTCATGCTTTCTAAAACATCAGATGGCTTATAGGAGAGTAACCAGAGAGAGGCACTCTAAATAATTTCCCCTTGCTTCCATGTTCTTCGTTATGTCCTATGATGATCCTACGGGATGTATTACTCTGACACTTTAGGATTATAAATCATATCAAAAAGTCCACAATAGCAGATTGTCTGTTGTTAACATTTGCTCTTCAATTCCTTGGGTGGGGGTGGGGGTGGAGGTGTATGATATCAAAATGAAACAAGGTTATTGCTCATCCCCACCTTCTCCCCTGTGATTTTAATTGTTTGGGGTATTAGAATACTTGAATGGAATACCTGAAGTAGGCTGAGGAGTTCTATAAAGGCACTGCAGTATGTCAGCTTGTGTTAGGTGAGCTGCCTTAAATAATCAAGAGTTTTGTAGAACAGTGATCTCTATCTTTTCAGAGTCTAGTTCTTTCTTTCTCCCACTCTCTTTCTTTCTCTTTCCATGCCCCCTCTCCGCATACACGCATGAAGAATCTGCATTTTATAACTGTAATTTAGGTGAATAATTATCTGAGGTTTAAATGAACTAGATTTAATTATTTGAGATGATCTGAGGTTTAAAATATTTGAAAGAACTCTGTTGAAAAGTGAATATGGTGGGTTTTGTAACATTTATATATGAGGTAGGTAGACAAACACACTAGAGAAACTAGGAATGCATAGGTGCATTTGTTTCCTGCTAAATTGAGCACTTTTAAACTGAGAACTAATTGTCTCAAGGATAATCAAAATCTGGAAACAGATATTTATTTATTTATTTATTTATTTTTACATTTATATACCGCCCCATTCCGAAGACTCGGGGCGGTTTACAGC
>JANHFL010005380.1:0-45390 GCA_032468155.1 Oxyrhabdium leporinum
GCTGTGAACCGCCCCGAGTCTTCGGAATGGGGCGGTATATAAATACAAATAAAATAAATAAATAAATAAATAAATAATGTAAAAAAATATGCTCATTTGTCAAATCCATCAAATGTCATTTTTTGAAGGGAAGCATCAGGCAATTTTGCGTCTGAACAGCGAAGATGAAAGTTCATGCATTCCTTGACAGGCAAATATATTGGGCCCTGTGAAGCTGTTGCATTGATACTTGGATTTCAAATTTATGAGAGGAAATCAGCTGCTGCTTGTCTTCAAATGTGACTTCCTCAACAGCATCAAGTATTCTAACCAAGTAATGCTGCTATGCAACAAATAATGATGTAGCAAAAACTACTTTAACAGAATTCCTGGATCTTTGCGTGCATGATCCATTTGCAAAAACACTGTACTATGTGGATAGTTCAAGATTCTACACTTGACAAATAAGAGTTGGAAAAGAAGGAAGATTGAAAAAAAGAGCAGAGGAGTTCTCTAGAATTTTTCAAGCCAGGGTTCTTTGTCAAGAATATATCATTTTTCCACAAAGTGACGACTTGTATTATTTGAGACTGCTTCTTGATCTCATAAAGTGGCCAGTATCTTTTGAATCACTGAAGACACATAATGGACACAGTCTTCCATCATTCAAAGACATCCAATTAAAATACATAATTAGTTAAGATTCTACTTATTTTTCTTGACTGTGGAATTCAAGATGCCAGTCTACAGCATTCCAGTTTTGTCAGTAGGGGTACCAGAAATATTGTAGCTTTGTTTCATAAAGACATACATATTAAGGCAGATGTAAGCATGATTAGGTTATTCATGCATCAAACAACTATTCAAAAGAAAGCAATTTCCCAAATATTCTTTTGTTATGAACGTTTTGAATGCAAGGGAAACTTCCAGAAAAATGAACAAGATATCTTGCGTATACTGTATCTACTATACATTGCTCTTAGAATTGCTCCTAGTGACATGTCTTCCAAAATTAATCCTTCAGCTACTAAAAATCTGCTAAGCTTATCAAATTTCATTACTTTAGCTTGGATCAGCCTGGCCATCATGACATTCATGCACATTAGCCAACCATTCATAGCTAGTGTGCATACCGTACATATCCCTACACACTATTTGAAATACGCTGACTGGAATCTAATACCACTATTGCTACTAATTTTTATTGTACAAATTCTTGTGATTCCATGAACCTGGCACCGTTCAATCCTCTCTCACTGTCTGCATATTGATTAGCATATAAATGAAGTAAAATAGAATTGCTCATGAATAAAGACAGCTTTCAAAATGAATTAGCTTTATTCCCAAGCTGGTAATTTTCAATATATTTCCTTAGAAATATATGTAATAGTTTATTAGCGACTGCTAGCTACTATTGGCTTACTTTTTGATGATAGGATCAGTGAATTTGAATACAAAGAATGAATCTAAAGAATTGGTTTAAGCAAAGGAAAGTGCAGTCACATAGCTCCTCTCCTTTAGACATACACACGCACAACTAAAAAAGCCATGGCTTCAACATCTAGCTCTGAATCAGTAAGTTATCTGAATGGCTTGAAAATCTGAGCCAACTATGTCTAAAGCCAAAAATCTGCCTTATGATAATTATGCTTATTTAAAAGAACAAATACTCTATATATACCTTTCCCGAGCACCATGTTCTAAGATATTACAACTAATCAACTATTAAAGAACAAAAGGGAAAGAAAACCACAAGTTTTTGACTGCTTCTTTTCATATAATTACAGCAAAGAATAACATTACTATAACTTCTCTATGAAATTGGTTCATTTTATCTTCTTTTCACAGGTAGGGCAAGGACTCCTCTTTCCTTTTTTATGTTTGCCATTCAAGAAATGTGCCAATTCAGGAATGATCTACTGCATGCTTAGCAGAACAAGTGAGAAAAACAGCTAAGATAAACAAGCATATAACACCTGCTAGATAGGTTTCCTGTCTACTTTATTCCAATTACAAAGCAGTTTACTTACACTCCATGTGACTTGGAGGTAATTTCCTACTAAAATTGTATGAGGAAGAAAAACTTTTAAAAAAGGATGATGAAGTGCCAAAACTAAAAGAAACCCTCTTTGCTAACATCAGAAAAGGATTTACAGAAAATGAGAATTTCTTTATAATTTTCTTAGGTTAATTATGGGATTAAATCAGAATTTAAATTTAACCTTTACACTATCAATAAACTAGATATATTTTTATGAATTTATCACAATGATTTTATATATGAAGACAAATAAATATTTCTAGACTATCTTGTAGATATTTCATAATATTCTTATTTTTTGCTATTTTTATTACAGGGAAAAAGCTTGAGATTTTTTTTACAACACGTTTTTCCAAACCAAAATCTATGTTTAGCTAATCATTTTTCTAAGATCCATTATGAAGAATTAGTTCAGAAAAACACATGAATGCTTTATGAGATTCTACTGGGAGGAAAGTTTGTTTACCTGATTTGTTAGACACCCATATAATTGCCTCTGATGAGATGTGGCTTGTATTTCCTACTGCAATTGTTAATGGAATCTGCCACAAGTAGCTGCAAGACAAAGGAGCGGGTTCTAAGAATAAAAATACTGAAATGATTCTTCTCACTCAACAGCAATCAGGGATTATATCAAAGTTATCAAACATGTTCAATAAGAGAGCAAATATTTTGATTCTAAAACATTACCTTGTTTCTAAAATCAATTTGTGAATAGCAACAAAGTAGTAAGACAGTCATTCATCTTCCTTTTTAAAAAACAAAATGTGCTACCATTGCATGATAGTTTCTCATAAAATAAAATAACAAAATAGAAAAGACAATAACCAATACAACAGCCCCTCTCCAGAACAAACAGTAATTTAAGGAGAACAGGCTTTGGCAATAGTGTATGTTTTGCTTTCAGTAACAATATACCTTTTTCATAATGCTATCATTAAACATTTCCTGACAAAATCCCTTTATAATTCCTCATATATCAGTACAGGTAGTTCTCGACTTACAACAGTTCCATTTAGTGACTGTTCAAAGTTAAACAGCACTGAAAGAAGTGACTTATGACAGTTTTTCACAGTTACAACTTTTGCAGCATCCCTATAATCATGTAATCAAAATTCAGATGCTTGGCAACTGGTTCATATTTATGACGGTTGCAGTACACTGAGGCCATGCGATCACCTTTTGTGACCATCTAACAAGCAAAGTCAATGGGAAGCCAGATTAACTTAACGTGTTACTAACTTATCAACTGCACTGATTCCCTTAACAACTGTGGCAAGAAAGGTCGTAAAATGGGGCAAAAACAAATGTCTCACTTAACAACAGCAATTTTTGGCTCAATTATGGATGTAAGTCAAGGACTACTTGTAATCAAGTGATTTAAGTTTATATACATTTTTCACATTGGTAGCATACTGAAGACATCAAAGTGAACAATAAAATATAAACAAAGCAAAAAGAAACCACCCTTTTACAAAATTGCTGCAACAAAATACATTTTGATATAATTAACAGTTGAACAGGTAACAGAATTTCTACATTTTGATTTCATACTTAACTGAAATCTTTTGAAAAATAATTGATGTGTGTGGATGGGCAAAATGCATTAGGATTGCAGAAGAAAAAGTAATACAGCAGACTAAGGTTTATTCAAAAGGGAATTGGCTTTTTATACAATTGGAATGTTATATTAACATTCATATAGGAGTTATTTGGAAGACATACTTAGTTTCCAAAATTCTTTCACAAAATCTCTTAATAAAGGCTCTAGATTAAATTTAGTACTTTCATAAACAGCCAACTTCTTGGCTTATTAATTGGTTAATACCGGAAGTAGATAGTAGGAGTACATTTGAGTAAACTGAGTTTTTCTAATGGATGGATCTTTCAGTGGTCTGTAATAAATATAGAAGCAGGTTTGGAAAAGTTTATTTTCTTTTAGGCAAAGAATGCATTCATATTGCAGTAAGTTTTTGAGGTTTATATGACATACTAATTATTTGCAGAGGGAAGGGAGCAACGTATGATGGCTGAATTGTATGGAAAAAAATTCTAGGAAAAAAACCCACTCCTTTTTCTGTTTTTGATAATCTCTTTTATGTTTATTTTATTTATGTATCAGGCTGCATATGAAGGACAGTTTACTTTTCCTTCAGGCCTGAATTTCTCATTTGCAAAAGGGTTATTTTTTTTTTAAAGGCACATGAAATAAAGCCAAAGATCACAGGTTATCTTAGATCTGTAGGTTGCATATTTCTTAAGAATCAACAATAAACAGTTACATAACCATATTGGTAGATTATTATGTTTAAGTATTAGGATCAGTCAAAGCCAAAGATAGTGTGAATGTAACTCTCTCAAAGAATGACAAAGTCACTAAGTGTCAGCTGTGTCATATGAATAAAAATATTTCCACCCCACCCCCCACCCCCACCTCTCTCTCTCTCTCTCTCACACACACACACACACACACAATTTCACTGAGAGGCTATGAACCTGTAGTGGTTTGGCTTGCAGTGGATACCTAAATGGAAACATTCTTTTTAAAAATGTTATATGCAAGACTAAATGTAGTCTAAATGTAGACTGAATGAAAGAATGATAAAAGTGAAATATGCTGAAAGCTGAATTTTACAACATTATGCATGATGACTTAACTACACAGCTGGGCATATGCATGATGCTGATAGTTCGGGTAATTAATTTTAGGCTTTCATGTGTATTTGTGTATTATATAAGTTATTTATGAATAGGTTCCACTGACTAGTGAAGAAATAATAAACTTCACCACATTTTCTTCTCAAGTATCCAACATACCAATGAAATTAGTGGCAGCATTTTCTAAAGAATACTGCACAGTGCTGTAGCAAATTAAATTAGTTCCTCTTCTATTTTTAAAAGATTAACATTTGCATTTAATTCATTATTTTCATTTTTTTTAGACTAACAATTAAATGTTCATTGCTATAATTGATCAGAACTTTTGCACAGAGCCGTTAGCATTGTATTTCAGCTGTACAAATAAGCAATTCGAGTAAATACACACCCTTATATGTGTGAAAGACTTAATTCAGTTAAGACTTAGGTTGTCAAAGCCATCTGTAATTCACCCAGAACTGCATTCCTAAAATGTTTTTGCTGTCAGAATTGGTTTTTCTTTTCAAACTGTTCCTCTCTGTACTTTTTCATTCCTCTTAGCCTCCTTCAATTTCTATACTTATTAGAAAACACCCCCCCACACAAATTTCCATATTTATTATAAACACGACAATAAGCCGACACAAGAATCAATAAGGTAAGCTTTTAGAATATACTGAAAAACAATATTAAATTTTCCAAGTTTAAAACAATAATAGTTGCAATTTTTTTATTTGCACTTACTGCTTTTTTATTACAGCAGTGCACAACAGCAACAGAAGAATTAAAACCTATTATAAAACTGTAACTTTTATAGGTAAGATTATTTTAAATTAATGTTTCTAAAAATCAATTATATTTCCTTGGAACCATAGGACATATTTCCTCTTATTCCCTTGTTACCATTTTTTCCTATCTATTCAGCCTATGAAAGCTGAAGAATTACTGTAAAATGAAAGCAATCATGGGCTTGGTCAACATTAATCTGGAAATTATTGTTTATCAAGAAAACAATTTTACTAGGAAAATAGTGTAATACTGTAATATAATGTTCCCCTTGAAGAACTTAGTTTTTTAAGGAATTCTCTTGGTCTCCTTGTTAGTAGGAAAAGCTAATCAGACAGACACATTTAGGGGTGCTTTTTAATAACTTTTGCAACACTATGCTATACAACACAATGCTATGCCAATGTAACACTCTCTGGATCTTCAATATCAACATATATTGTGCTATTTTTTTTCTAAAAAATTGTACAAGAAGACCAGGTAGCCTGAGTATTTTGAAATTCTGCATAGATTTGAAGACCTATGCTATGTATTATCTAATTGGGTCTAGGAAGTCTGTCTAGTGTCATTCCTGAGTTTCTTGATAAGCTGAGGTGACACATGATGTATCTTTTTCCAGTTAATATGTTAATTGATATAACCTTTTAACATTTATCCAAGGTGGGGCCTATTGTCCTTTTTTAATACTAAAACCTATTGGAATATGGCTGGCTACTGGTACAAAAAAAATTGGTACAAGAAAAGCAAGAATCATGATCAAGGCAAACTTAATGTCTAAGTAAAAATGTTAGAACTGAATACTAACTTCTAGGAAATCAATAAACTGAAATGAATTGGGATGAGTTACTTCATATTAGAGAAGTAGAGATGGAATAATCATCATTGCTAAAAAAAGAGTATTTATGTCCATTTATATACTTAGAACATAGAACATTGAATAACAGGGTTGGGAGGGACCTTGGAGGTCTGCTAGTTCAACCCCCTGCCCGTGACAGGAGTTCCTATACCATTCTGGACTTTCTTTGGGATTGATGAGATGGATACATGTAGTCATAAGGAGGGGGGCACAGAATAACAAAACAGAATAACACAGTTGGAAGGAATCATGGAGATCCTCCAGTCCAAACCCTCACCCAAGCAGGAGACAATTTCAGATAAGTGGTTGCCCAGTCTCTTCTTAAAATCAACCTGTTCCACTGGTTAATTTATCTCATTGTCAGGAAATTCTCCTTAGTTTTAGGTTGCTCCTCTCCTCTCCTCCCATTGCTTCTTGTCCTGCCTTCAGGTGCTTTGGAGAATAGCTTGACTCCCTCTTCTTTGTGGCAGACCTTTAGATATTGGAACACTGCTATCATGTCACCCATAGTCCTTTTAATTAAACTAGACATACCCAATTCCTGCAACCATTCTTCATATGTTTTAGCCTCCCATCCCCTAATCATCTTTGTTGCTCTTCTCTACACTCTTTCTAGAGTCTAAACACCCTTTTTGTATTGTGGTGACCAAAACTGGATGCAGTATCCCTAATATGGTCTTACCAAGGCATTCTAAACACTTCATGTGACCTTGATTCACATGAAGCAGCTACAGCACATTGCCGGCTGGGAAGACCTAGTCACCACAAACATTAATGGAAAATTTGTAATAATGATTTTCAACTAGTGTCAACTTTGGCATAATTTTTCAAGGCTCCAAAGCTTGGCAGGAATAAATAGAGCCATTTCTGCCAAAGTCATCAATTGTGTCAAGGCATTTTTGTGCTTCATTCAGTCCAAGGGGGCAGATGTATACCTGCCACCATCAAAACATAGCCATGGAATCCTAAAACATCTTATATCAAAATATCAACCTTGGATTACATTGGCTTTTTGGTGGCTGCAGCACACTGCTGGCTCATATTTATGTGCTTCTCTACTAGGACTCCTAGACCCCTTTCACAGTTATTGCTATTGACTCAAGTTCCACTTATTCTATATACATGCATTTGGTTTTTCTTCCCTGAGTGTACAATCTTACTTTTCTCACCCTTAATGTACATTTTCTTAGATAGGACCCAGTGTTCAAGTCTGTCAAGATCCTTCTAGATCTTCAGCCTAATTTTTGAGGCGTTGGCTATTCCTGCCAGACTGGTGTTGTCTGCAAATTTGATGAGTTCCCCTTCTATCTCGTCTTCTAAGCCATTTATGAAGATGTTGAAGATTACTGGGCATAAGATTGAACCCTGGGGTAAACCACTGCTTCCTTCCTTCCATGTAGATGCAATTTCATTAAGGACTACACTTGAATGCGCTTTGTCATACAGTTACAAATCCACATGGTGGTAATGCTGTCAATTCGACATTTTTCTAACATACTGAGAACTAGGTTGTGGTCTACTTTGTCAAATGCCTTACTGAAATCCAAGTATACTATGTTCACAGCATTTCACTGGTCCACTAATTTAGTCACTTTGTCGAAGAATGAAATAAGATTTGTTTGGCATGATATGTTTTTGACAATCCATGTTGGCTTCTGGGTGCTTGGTTCTAGCTGTTCATAGATCTGTTGCCTGATTATCTTTTCCAGGATCTTTCCAGGTATTGATATAGGCTGATTGGTCTGTAGTTTCCTGGATCCATTTTTCCCCTTTTTTGAAGACAGAAATCATGTCAGATTTTTCCCAGTCCTCTGGTAGTTCCCTGGTGCTTCAGGATCTTTGAAAGACATGGTTCAGTGATTCAAGCTCCTTCAAAACTCTGGGATATAATCCATCTGGTCCTGGTGATTTGAACTTATCAAGGGTGGTATGATGTCTCCTGTGGACGATGAGTCCTCCACTTCACTTCTTTCTCAGAGGCCTTGAGGGAGAATGAGATCATTCCTGGCATGTCAGGAATTACTGACCCTGAACTGCCGACAGAACAGACCTCGGCTGGGAAGAGCTTGCAGGCCAGTGAGGAAGAGGGGGAGGAGCTGCCTGTCATAGTGAATCCCAGAGTACACAGGGTAGAGAGGGGAAGGTTTGTCAGATTGCTTGGGAAAAGGTCCCACCCCTCTTGATGGGCTGCACTGGGAACTATTTAGAATGACAGGCAGAGGGAGGCATTGCTGGAAGCAATGTGTGTGGGTCGTGGTCAGATGTTTGTTTGTGTTTCTGAAACTCTGTAGTTTGTGAGCTAGGTGGATTTAGTTTAAGTTTTCAGGACACTGTGTGTTCATGTTTTGGAACCTGTTTGAACAACTGGTTATCTGTTTGATGGACTAATTGGCCATTGCCTGGAAGTTTCATCTGGGGCTTGTTCATGGCTGGCTTCACTTGGAAACAACCCTCTAAACTCCTGTCCTGCGCTGTTCCTGTGAATTCTACTTGTAAACCCTGAAACTCTGACCATTGGACTGGCTGACAAACCTAATTGGAGACTCAACACCTCAGATTGGATTTTGGCTTCTCTTTTGAAACTACCCAGCAAAGCCTTTATTTCCGAGACTGTTTTGAGTTTGCCGTATGTCCATTTTTTTGTTATCTGCTTTGTCTTGAGCCAATTGCTGTTCTAATCTAGCAGCTGTGGGTGAGTTGAAACCTGAAACAGAACTACTGGGGGAAAGACAAAATAAAGCTCTCGCTAAACCAACACTGACGTGTGGGTGAGTCAGGCAACACAGGTGGACAGATATTGTATTACCATTTTCTTGCCTATTTTAACTTGTATTTCTAGTCTGTCTTTTTTATTCTGTTTTTGGCAGGTTTGGCTATTTTTTTTTCTTGTGTGAAGACACACACAAAGAATGAATTAAGCTGCTCTGCTTTCTTCTGCTGTCCATCTCTTCTTTGCCATCTTCTCCCACTAGCTGACCAATTGTTTGCTTCAGTTTTTTCTTGTTTTTCATATGTTGAAAGAAATTTGTTTTATTACTTTTGACATTTGTTGCAAGTCTTAGTTCATTCTGAGTCTTAGCCTTCCTGACTTGATTTTGATCAGGTTTGAGCTATATGCTGGTATTCTGCCTTAGTTATGCTCCTCCTTTCATTTTTTATGCTTGTTCTTTTTGTCTTTCAGTTTATCAGATGATTCTTTATGTAACCATGTTGATTTCTTCGTTGATTTCTTATTTTTCTTTTTCAATGGTATTGTGATTAACTGGGCTTTTATAATCAGTTTTAGAGTTTCCCAAGCTTCTTGAGTTATTTTCTCCTTTAAGATTTTCATCCATGGAATCCTTCCCAAACTCTAAGTGTGTTGAAATTGGCTCTTTTAAAGTCTAAGACATTAGCTTGCTTTTGTCCTATTGCTTGTATCTTCATTATATTGAATTCCAATATGACATGATCACTCTCCGCCAAAGTTCCTGCAACTTCAACCCCTCTATCATTTCTTCTCTGTTAATAAGAATTAAGTCCAGGACTTCCAGCTGATGTCGCAGCGAGATCAGACATGAGGAACAAGTCTCCACGCTCCCACGCCGAGTTCTCCTCGTTAGAGTGCTCTGAAAGGAGCTAAAGCCACCCTGTAGGGGTGGTGAAGAAAAGAGGGGTGCCCTGCAGGTTGCAGAGAGCAGCAACTATCCAGCTTGACCCGGGCTTCTTCCCTCTCATCGACAATGAGGAGAAGAGGCAGCCATCATGGCTGTCACGAAGCTGGGACAGCCGAGGCAACAAAGAAATGTGCGGTGTAGCGCGGTGTAGATGAATAGTGACTGGAGCTGGGTGAGAAGATTCCTTTTTTATTTAGACCCTAACCTTAAAAGGAAAAAAAAGAGGAAAATCCAGGAAGAGAGACTCTTAGAACTATTTCTTAAAGCGATGAACAACCATAGAGATAAAAAAACTCAGACCTGAAATAAAGGAACTAAGGGGAGAAAAGCTAAAGACCTTTGAAAACATAGAAAATTGGATTTTTAAACTGCGTAGGTTTTGTTTTGGAAAGACATTATAAAACGCTGGAACTATTTACTTGAATCTACTTGAATAGCCAATTTTGCTTCTATAAATTGAACTAAATTTGGATTAATCAATTTATCAGTCTTGAAACAATGCTGAAACCTAAGCTGAGGGTGCCATCTACCGGTGAATGGAAAATATACCATACACCTACAAGTCTAGAAAATTTTTGATAATAGAAATAAACAACATTCATCTGGATGACTGTGGTGATATTACTGTTCTATAACTATCTACTTTGTGATTACTGAAGACTCTATTGTGAGAACAAGGAAGGCTCTTAAGTAAAGTAAAGTGACTTTTGATTTGTGGAAGCTGCCTGGACTACTTAAATGGAACTGATTAATAATCCTGAGATGTAAAGAACTATGACTATTGAACTTTCTGAGGAGCAACATTAGACTTGAATATATTGTTTTTGGACTTGAGTAGGAGTGGGACTTATTAAAATAAGACAAGATGCTCCATCAGGGGGAAATGAGTTAAGATTTCAAGAGAAATTGCGATGTTTCAAAGCATTAGGGGTACTATGACAAAGAATCACAAAGAGATAAAGAACCTAATGCAAGGCATAAATGGGAAAATAGTAAATATGCTACAACTGATAATAAATGAAGATCAAAGAGTCCAGGAAAGAGAGGAGACAGCAAAAAGAATGGAGGAAAAGATAGAACAGACAAACTAGAAAATAAAGCAAGAAAATGAGAAGGAGAAGACGATAAAGATAATAATGACTGATGACACAAACTAAGGGAAAAGTACTTTAAGAGATTTAAAAACAGAATTGGATAACCTGGAAGATACTTTTGAAAGGGAGATAGGAGTTTGGGTGGACACTCCGGAGACCTGGCAACTTAGGAGGATAGATGTGGGAGAAATATTCACTCTGAATAGTGAAGACACAGATGCTGATAGAGACAAAGATCCAAGAGAGGAGTATGAGAGGCAAGCCAAAAACCGAATAAAATTGAAGTATTAAAATGGACAAGAAATGATGGATAGAAAGGAATTATTATTATTTTCCTTTTTTCTAATATAATGATGGCCTGATTAAAAACTAGAATAGAGGTAGAAATAAGAATACACACCTTTATATAAAGCAATAGTTAGATGGAAAGATTGGAGATTGAAAGATGGTATTATTGGGTATGTTTAAATAATAGGATGACTGGTACTTGAATGGAGTATTGTGACTTTGAACAGCCAAATAATGAAGTATTATGTCTTAATATAAACATGTGCATTAACACTAGGATTAGTAATGGTGGCCTGACTAGATGCTAGAATAGAAGTAGAAATAAGAAATAGGGGGAATATTAGCAGATATAATTTTATATAATAGAATATAAGTAATAATTAGATGGAAAGATTAGAGGTTGGAAGATGGTATTACTATGTATGCTTAATAATATCATTGGCATTAAAATGGAACATTGAAATATTGAATAACTACTCTAAAACAATCATGTATATCACTACTAGGATTATATAAGCTTGAGTAATGTAATATGTTGTTGTTATTGTTATTATTATTGCTGTTTGTATCAAAATGAATTATACCCAGAGGCCACACTATTCATATATTGATACTGATGTATATTTAAAAATAAAAATCCAATAAAACTTAAAAAAAAGAATGGACAATTAAGGTACTGAAATGGTAGATAGCTTCTGTCTTTTAGGATCAACCATCAAGAATAAAAGAAAAATGTTCAAGAAGCATTGATACTTTTGAATTTTGATGTTGAAGAGGATTCCTGAGAATATGAAGATAATAAACAAATGGATCATCAAGCAAATCCATCCAGAGTTCTCTCTTATCCTACTTTGGACACATTGTGAGAAAACCTGGCTGTTAGAGAAAGCTCTAATTCTGAGAAAAGTTGAAGGAAAGAGAAAAGGAGAGGGATCAGCACTATGGTGGGTTGATTTCAGTTACAATAGTGATGAATGTATCCTTGGATGATCTGATGAAACAGGGAAGGTCATCACGGAGAAAATCTATCAGTGTGGTCACTAAAACACCAACTAGATGGCACATAATTATCAAACAAAACCTAAATTTCTGCATGATTTTAAAATTGTTTACTTTTCCATAACACCCAAGCCAATTAACAACAATATCATTATATAAAAGACTCTTAGATATTTTCAGATGTCAAGGACACTGTCCTGTATATGTTGTATTGCATTTTACTGCATTTGCACCATTAAATCACTCTATAATTATTAAGTAAATTGGTGGAATCAAAAAGTCAACAGTTCAGGAAGCTAAGTTATCAACAACACATTCTCAACATACCTTCTGTGAAAAAGATCATAAAGGAAAAGTGAATGAAAATCTTACCCTGAAAACTATGTTTTATGTGGTGCTATTGTTTTGAAAATACAATAGGATTCTCAGAAAGAAAAAGCTGATGAGCACAGGGAGAATGAAGAATGTAATGATATCATAATTTTTTTAATGGTAACATATTCATTGCAAATTCCTATTAGAAGGTTTAGCCCTAGGACCAATAGTAAAAATATGTTTTATGAGAATCTGAGATCGCCTGCAACCGCCACCAGCTTGCATTGTTCAATATAATGGAAGGTAAATGAGACAGCAATTATGGATACTGGGAAATATAGTACTCTCATTTGCAAAAGGTTGAAACACAAGATCAATCACACATCTGCATGGACAGGAATACATTGTTATATTAAGATCTGCTGTAATGAGAACAACTGGAACACTCTAAAACATCTAGCAATCTCCCTCTGCCCCTATCTTGAAGGCTGAAGCCTTGAACATCTGTTAAAACCAAACAAGGATGTGAGCAATTTAAGATTAGGTGGGAAACAATATGATTGGAAGCAAGGATATGGGTGCAGATTGACTCAACATTTGAATAATTGAGAGAAATGCACGCATTATGCAATAAAAATCCCTGTTTCATAGCTGTTTTCTAGATCAGCACAATCACTCCATTCTGAGTGGTTTCCAACCTATAAACTACTGATCACAGAAGGGATATGACATTTGTAATTGGAATAACTGTACTATGTCTAGGTCTCTAAAACCCTGAAATGTTTTCCTGAAAGACAGAAACCTCAAAAGTAACAAGTAATTATCTACAAATTAGCTTGACTTCTTAGGAGAGGTTTAGGCGGGTGCTTCTTAATTAAGGAAAATCCCTCTTTCACATATGCTGTATCTAGCACATAAATGAAAAACAAACGGTTGATTCCTAAAGCAACCAAACTGCATTATTTTTCTTATAAGTACATCACAAATGGCAAATTAGATGTAGCACATATATGGAATTACTTGATCTTACATTTAATTCCTCTTATGCCATGAGTTGTTTTTTCTTCCATGTCAAGATATATTAATTCATTTTTTAAAAAAAAGCAAGCAAGCACAGAGCAATTACAGGACTTGTCAATAAAATGACATTCCTCTGCAAAAATTAATTGGCTTGATCCTAAAGATTAATGGAAGCAATTGGCTCCAACAGAATCTCTGCAAGTAGTCAAGGGAAAGTAATTTTACTAGTTTCCCTTCAGGCCCCTTCTTCAATGCCACCTAAGAGAAACTCCAATTCTCTAGAGAGGATTTTATGGAGATGCAAAATAATAATAATAAAAAAGGATTGGAGACCAACCAGCATTTGATGCCATGGTCAAAATTCTGGATCATGATTGAACTGTACACTTCTCTAAGATTGGGGTTTGTTGTTGTTTTTGTTTAGATTGAAAAAGTATGCAGAACTATTATAAAATCCCATAGATACCATGAATATATCAGTACAAAGTGCCATAGATTAAAGTTAGATGATTCTTGTTCCAGCTACAACAAGGAATAAGTTCATGGAATGAAACATTCATTATAAGGCAAGATGTAAATCTCATTTATAGCAATGCTGGAAAAAGTCATCCATAGTTTATATGATGACCATACATGATGAATGTCGCTGGATAATGCTAAAGTATAAATGGATAATTCATAATTTTTATAAACTGAACAACACTAGTTTACAGTAAAAAAAATCATTTTTACTTTCTAAAAATGCTAGCGTACAATTCAAGCAGTTAATGAATACAATTAATTAATTCAACTAATTAATGAATTAATATAATAGTTTATTAATTATTTGGGAGATTTTCAGTATGATGGCAAATTCTACAAGTAGTAGCACAAACATTCTCTTTATAGTGTAATGACTATAAAATGCAAACTTGCTTGCAAAGCATACCAGAAGCCTTGGTTGACAGAGTCAAGTTCCTTGGTGATCCGTAACTGAAGTTGTTGTTGTTTTTTATATTTACTGTATAAATAGCCTCTTTTTACCTTTATATGAAAATAATTACACAGTCAAATGGACATTGTAGCAATAACCCAATTTAAAAATGATTCTGACTGAGCCTATCATGTCCACTAAGTAGCCATAGCATTAATTATACTGAAAAGTAGAATAGCTTTATTTAGGAGAAGCCAATGGGCTTCTATTAAAATATAAGAAGGATGTTTAAAGGTCCAAGCCAATATGCTATGCTCTACTTACCTTCAAAAGTCAAATAAAACTTTCCTCTGTCAAACCAGACGAGAGAAGGCTGTTCATTCTCTGTATGGCCGGGAGTTGAAGCGGAATGGGAAAGGTTAAGGAGAGGAGAGAGAAGGACATAAGTGTGAGTCAGAAAGGCAGGTTATTAATCTCACTACAGGGAAAGAGGAGGTGCTGCAAGTTGTTAATGTGCAAGGAAAATTGGAGAGGATTTTAATCGACAATGGTCTTGTTTTGTTTTGGGAAGAAAGAAAATAAGCAGGTATGGAATCCTACCAGATGGGGATAACTGCGAACTTTTGAAAAAGTGATTGAGATTTTTTTTCTCTCTTCTTTAATGCTATTTTATTTTTTCTTGGTGGAGTATAATATCAATGCCTGATATCAGTTTAATATAGTTTAATTCCAGTAGCTTTGGGTGGAATTTGCCATTTACGTGTCTTTTCCCTTTGAAAGATGAAGCTGCAATCTTGCAAAGTTGTTTGAGCATGAAACATTTAAAAATCGAAAACCAAATAATGCTACATTTATGTCTTAAAGCAATCATGAATCAAGGGGAGGCCTAAAGAAGTTTCTGAAGCCACATGCACTATTTGTAAAGGTATTTACACTGTAAATCGGATATTATGGATCTTCAAAACGAGAGTTTATCCAAGTAGCAATGCTTAATTGAAATTAATAAACTGGTAGACATAATTTCTGTAATGCTGGTTAAGTGCAGGGTTTTATCCATCCTTTTTACCTTATTAAAATTCCAAACAAGAAGCTTTTAACATTATTTGTCAGCAATTAGCAGTTTCTTTGACTTTCATTACTTAAGTATTCAGGCAACATGACTAACAATTGGAATTACATGATGAACTTCTATTACTGAAGTTAATGCACACCTAGTTCTAAAATTCCTGTAAACAATATGTGTATCCATATAGGCATGTATGTATGTATGCATGGATGTCTTTCTGTCTCAGGTTTGGAAAAAGAACATATATAATTGTCCATAATAGTCCTGAATAAATTTTGTTATTCCTCTATCAAACATTATGTCACCACTCTGAAACTCATTTGAGCATTCAGAAGACTGCATTTTAATTGTGCAACATGAGTTCCTCTATATCAGCTATGCATTTAATGCATTCGACTCTCATAGCAGTGAGAGTGGTAGTGAAGAAAGCATTTAGATGACAATGGCTTGGATTTAAACAAAAAACAAAAAACACAACTCTACTTGTACAGTACCTGCAGGTCTTTCACAGTGCCTTGCAAACATGGACAATTTGTCATTATAAGTATCATCTTCCGAAACCCACAAGCAAAAGAAACGCAAAAGAAAAACAATGAAAACACAAATTCTAAATGAAAACCAAGGAGCTCCTTATTAACCAAATCCACAAATATTACAATTAAAAAAAAGTTTTACGTAGAAATGAACATGACTTTGATCTTTTATTATCAAAGTCATGTTCAATACCACCACCAACAGAAAAACAAATATAAGAAAGGGCAAATGAAGGAACAAAAGCTATGCCATATTCTTTTTGGACAAAGTATAAATGCATGGAATAAATCTCAGAAACTAAAAGAACAGTGCGAGACAAAATAATGTAAGACTGAGAAGCATGAAATCTCTGTGCTGCTAAGCATTATTCTTTATTTCAAATGAATGTGTGGGCAATCACTTCATTTTTTTTTACATTCATAGATTTAAAATCTTGTCCTTCCCACCTCTTCCTGCCTATTGCAATTATACCTGCTGAAGTGTTATATTTTTTTTAAACCAAAATCTTAATAGAGTTCTGTTTTCAAGTATATTTCATTCAATCCTTCTTGCAATATGAAGATTTTTCCCAATGTATATCCCCCCCCTTCTCTGTTTTGCTGTAAATGGGAGTAGCTTGCATGTTTTGTGATCCATCTGTGATGAAGACCCAGCAAGAAGGGACCCTGCTACAAGGGACAAGTTCCTAGCATGTATTTTGAAATCTATGTTGATTGTTCAAATGAAAGGCCCAAACTAATCTTTGTACAACCAAGATTGGTTCAACTGTAATTGCCACTTCATCCCCACAATAGAAACTGCCCATCAGGTTTTTGCCTTCGGCTAGACATTATTACATGCTAAGCCATTCAGGATATTCAGCACACCTTCTGACATATGCAGTTGGCCAAGCCCGTCACTCTCATTCAATAACCGACTACCTTACCAATTCTGACAGTATCAAGAGGCTTTTGGAGTAAATGATGCTTTTGAACAGATATGGTAAGTAAACACTCTTGTTTTTAGAAGACTAAATTCCATTAATTTTCTTCCAAAGCCAATACATTCTGAAACATTCCCCGGTGTGTGTTTTTCCCTCCTCATCTTGTAAGAAAAATTTAAGGGAGATTGTTAAAATTCGGGTACCTGTGGGAAATACGGTCCTTCCCTCCGTCCCTGCTCAGGGAGAGCATGGGGAGAATACAGAATTTGACATTTTAATGATTGTTTTCTTCATTTAGAACAATAAAACAAATTTTTAAGCATGGCCACAGACATCCAACAATATCAAAAGGACAAAACAGCTCACTTTAATACAAGAAAAACTTATATTCTTGCGTTCAGTAACACATTAAAAATAGTCTTAAAAATAGTTTGCCAAGAATGTAACCATTCCTATGGCTCTCTGTAGTACAGTAATACAGATTCAACAAATTTCAAATATAGAAACTAAGAATTTAAATTTTATTGTAAAATATATATATAGTTTGAGTTATTTTAATATTCTAAGCATAAATAATGCTTAGCCATTTATTTGTAACAGATAAGTAATATAACGATGATAAAATAAGAGCCAATATGATTTCTTAGCCATTTTTCTTTCATAATTCTCATAATCATTTTGTACTACAGCCTGTCTATATCCCATTATATATTTAACAAAATCTCCAAGACCATCAATCTACTGTAAATGCAACTAGTATATTTTGGTAATTTTAATTTCTATAGAAGATTTCATTAAAGATATCTGAGCAGTTCTCCTAAACAAAGTAATTACTCTAAGGTAAATTGTATATGGTTAATTAAACATGCTTTTGTTTTATCCTTATAGTGTTTACAAATCAGTCTGCAAGATTTGCAGCTGTAATTTCTGAAATACCCTTGCTGTTTGAAGATTTGATGCATGTTCCTTAAATACTGTATTGAATAAATTCAGCTTTCTGTAAAATGCACTTATATATGGAAAACTCAGCTTCATGTACAATACAAACTTTTGAGTCACTGATGACACAGCCTACTAAAAGACTATATTTTACAACATTAGAGCATTAAGTGAGTTGCTCTTCATTCCACTGATTGATATACACTGATAAAACATTCATGATTTTATTGACCAACAGCAAATAAAAACAGAGATAAATAATGAATTTGCAAAGAAGTCAACAAAGTGCCTCTGACCCTCTTCCCAATTTCACATTATGCATAATAGGCAATGAAATTGAATTTATTTTTTTCAAAAAGGCAACAAAGATTTTGAAGCACTTGATTAAATGTTTAGCAAGTTATTAGTTGAATGCATGTTCTAGTCAAAAGTAAATTCATTTCCTAATAATAAAGCAATTACAATAACATAAGAGTTAAAAGATAGCAAACTTTCTGTAAAGGGTAAGAAATCACAATCAAAATGCCTTTTCTGTCCACATAGACTAGAAAAGAGTTGAGAGAAAATTGACATGAGGGGCATAACAGAAATGGTGATAAAGCAGAATTTAGATTAATAGTAGAATGGGACCAACTATGTAAAATAACAGCAAAGAAAAGGATGTAGCCTAGCAATAAATAGAATTATTAAATGTCAGAAAACGGATGCATAAAAGGGCATAAATATTGATGAAATAAGCAGATGAAAGAGCAAATCTGAAATCTGCAGCAGAATGAACTATATCTGATAAAAGAATTTTTTTTAAATAAAATTATGCAGTTGAAACTGAGAGTGGCAGTGGGAATCACAATATATGATTCAAGAAGATGAGAATGAAAACAAAAATGAAAGAAGCAGCAAAGAAAAGGGTAGGAAGAACAAGAAAGACTAAAGAAACAATGAAACAAAAAGAAAGGATAAATAGAGAATTTATGATTCTAACAATGCAGTTTCTTTAGGGAGGAATAATGTTGTAAGTAAAAAAAAATCACATTTCAAATTCTTAGAAGGTTCATATCAAACATTTTAGATGCTTTTAAAGTTTTATTGTTATTCATTTTCTGCAGTTCATTATTTTTAAAAACACCCAAACATCTTGTTCATAACATTATTTTGACAACGTCACTATGTAGCTAGTTCCTGCTTTTTCTACTCACAATTACATTTCCAGAATCTTGCATGTATTTAGCATAAGTATATTTAACTTAGCAGTGATTCCTGCAAATATCAAATGGTCAGACTGCTGTTCTTCTTTATAGACTCTTGAGTAAGTATAAGCCTGACCCATTCTAGATGTTTTCAACTCTAAGTACTATAGTCCTTTGCTATTAAAACTACAGTAATCAAGGCAGAGGAGAAATAATCTTAAAAAAATATCTAGAAGGCACCAAGTCTTTCCCAAACAAACAAGCTCACTGCTGATGAATTGCTGTTTTACTTAGATTGGGCATCCTGCACCTGTGGTCGTGATCTACAAAAATGAGAAGTTTCTCTCTGCAGACAGCAAATAGTGGCAATCCACATTTTGTCTTTAACTGGGCACCTCATATAGCCATAAGAGGAAACGCCTGACAATTCCCCATCTCCCAATTTCTACATTCCCAATAACATCACAGGGTTGAAGGACATGATTAAAAACACCAAATTCCAGAAATACTCTGCCAAGATTTGTGCCACCATGATGACAAGATGACTGGGCTGTTGGTCTGAGCTCCCATCTTGGCAATTTGGTTGCAAACTTTTCATTAGCCTTCAAGGCAACATTGTCAGTGCACTTTGAATTGTGCTCATCTGAATTGTGCACAGATGAGCACAATTCAAAGTGCATTGACGATGTCTCCTCGGATGGTGACGAAACATTTGCAACCAAATTGCCAAGCTTGGAGCTCAGCCCAACAGCCCAACTACCAACCTGAGTTACTTATATTCAAATACCTTTCAGATGACTCCTTTTTTTTTTTTTTTTTGGGGGGGGGGAGGATTTCTTTGATAATGGACACTAAGGGACAAGAAAGATGCCCTTAGATACTGGCCATCATTTTTATTTATTTGTATTCCACCTGTATTATTTTTTACAAATAACTGAAGGTGGTGAACATATCAATGCACCATTGTCCTCCTATATTGGCTAGAAAGGTCATGTTCTGGTATGCAATTAGTTTTCTACCAATGCCATAGATCTGTAGCAGAGAGGAGCTTATAATAGCAATAGCACTTAGACTTATATACTGCTTCACAGTGCTGTACAGCACACTCTGGGCAGTTTACAATGTCAGCACATTGTTCCCAATAATCTGGATCCTCATTTTACTGACCTCGGAAGGATGGAAGGCTGAGTCAACCTTAAGCCCGGTCAGGTTCGAACTCCAGGCTGTGGGGAGAGTTTGTTTGCAATACTGCATTTTAACCACTATGCCACCAAAGGTTAGACACAGCAGCCCTTTCACTTTCTGTTTCTTTTGAAATGTAAAATCAGAATATTTGGGTGATACAAAGCTAGCTTCTCTTTCTTTTTTCCTTCAGTCTCTATTAAATTGTCAAGATATTAAGGGATATACATGACAATTCTATACATATACATTTTCTGAATAGCTTATCAGAAAGCACATAATTCAATTTAATTTAGCACAAAACAGTGGTTTAAATCTATGTTGGTTTTAACTAAGAACTTTTTAATGTAAAAATCTGACATTGCATGAGAACTATTCCTTTCTTGCTCTGATTCCTTCTTGGCAAAAAGGCATAGTTAAAGTTGTAATTTTCTGTACCAATGTATGTTAGTTAGGAGTGTGTTCTGTCTGTATAACGTAGGAAAAAAATGAATGTGTATGCAGAATATGAATGTGTTCCCTTTTAGATCCTTCTGTCATATATAATCTGTATAATCCTATTTATAATCTATAACAGTGGCCCCCAAACTTTGTGGTGCCCAGGAGTTGTTTCGGAAGAAAAAATATCTTCCTTGAAACAGGGGGAGGGATGGTTTCATGCGCAACCTAGATCCTGCACATGTGCAGCTGAACCTTCACTCGCTCACTCTAAATACTTGTGCGGCCTGTTTCCTAACAGGCTGCGGATGGGCACTGGCCCATGGCCCGGGGATTGGGGACCCCTGAGCCATAAGATCCTACTATTACGTATATAAAGATATGTAAAAAATGTAGCTGTCTAAAGAGAATCACAGCTGCAATTCTCTGTTACGATTTTCCCATTTTCCCCCCTGTTTCCATGCAGCATGATGATGACAACGAAACAAAGAAAACATAACCGAAATAAAAAAAATTCAAAAACCAAAGAATTTAAGCCATTCTGCTAACAGAAACTATTGTTCAAAAGAAAAGAAAAAAAGTTGTTACCAATTGTAGGAGTAGTAGCTGCACTCAAGGAATTGGTGGATGAAATAGAAGAGGTGCTTTCGGCACGAGCTAAAGGTGCTATTGGAGGAGGACTAGATGAGTGAATTGGAGGGCTGAAAGGTCTGGACTATAGATAAACACAAAGAACATTAAAAATACACACAATAATCACTTAATGAACCCACTCAGTACTCAAAAATATTCATAACTCTACATAGTCTTAGATTTACTTAGATAAAGTGAGGATTAATCTATAAATATAAATAGATGCTTACTCTGATTTCTCAGCAATTATTTCCTGATTACAATTGATTGCAAGTTTCATCTTTAATTAATATATTTGGTTTGCCATCTTTCTCTTTTTATCCAAGAAGAGTATGACGCCAAAGATATAGGCCACTTTTGAATTTTGTTTTGAAGAATCAAAATGGAATCTTTCCTTTCTTAAGAGGCAAAACCATCCTTTCCTTCTTAAAAATCCCCAAACCAACCACAAAACCATGTATGATCTTATCACATTTCAAAGGTCAACAGCTGACAAAAGTTACATATTCCAACCTAATCTATTGATTCTGAATTCAGACTTGCCTTTCAGGAAATGGGAATATTGTAATAAGGATTCACCTGATAGGAGTTTGGGACTAAATTGTTAACTGATTTCCCTTTGCCTCCCACAAACTTCAACCCTATCTCCCATGCTCTCAGAGAACAGTTTATCAAAGGAGCACAGCGTCCTGACCTACTGGCTTTCAGAAAGTTGTAAATTAACTAGGTGTTTTTAATTAATTGATAAGGAAAGCTGACAGTTTAATTCAATCTATGTTCAAGTCTAGAGTTCCATCTCAGGAAACTGGTTTCAAAGGGCAAGGCGAGAAATTGATAATTTCAGCAGAGAAGAGTAATACACTTATGGGACCTTGAAAATAAGGTTATAATAAGAAACTGTTCCAGTTTTAACTATAATGGACAAAGCATTAATGCCTTCAGATGCCTATCAGTTCTAATTTCAAGGGCATGTACTATTTGAAAGGCGTATATTAATTATAATAAACCCTCCTCATGCTATAGGCTGCAAATATAGACCCTTCTCTCGATCTTCTAGCTTGATGCCGAAAGCTAATGATCTCCTGTGGGTTGAGTGGTCTCATTTTTGGTGTCTCTTGGTGAAGCAAGAGTAGTACAATCTTATAGGATACTGAATTCTGAATTCTTTGTATCAGAATTGCTATTTGGCTAGACTTCTTTGTAGCACCTATCCAGTAATTCTTTCCTATTCCTCCTTCTTGGGTAAGGCTGGAGTAATGAAAAACAGGTGAAGGTATTTTAGCAAAAGTCACATTCCAGCTTCATCTTTCAGTCTATTAAGTACAAGTCTTCTCCAATCCTATATTTTTAATAAATATGAGATTACCTCGTCAAGGAATAGTTGCAAATAGTAGCAACGGTGATTGATTTGAAATGATAAAGAACTATAAATTATTATTATTTCTTTGCATGAGAAAAGCTTGATATTCTTGCTAAAGTAATAATTTTTAAAAAAAAAAGCTTCATGAAAGCCAACAAAACTACTCCACAATTTTAAATTTAATTCATTTTAAAAATCTAATGTTAAATTATAACACTCTTCTGGATATTTTTAAACAAAAGCAAAAATTTCGCTAGAGACCTAACAAACATAATTTTATTCATTATTCACTTTTATTCATTACTTAATTATTTGATTTGTATTCCTTATACTCACAACAAAGCTAACCCACAGTGGTTAATATAACACTTGTTCATATCTACAGTATTTAGCATCTCGATAGTAGGCCTAATTCAGTGCAGTTAGCAATTTGTAAAAAAAAAATCTAAAACATACCACATCAACACCTGGCTTTCCCGGAGGTAACTTTGGACGAGATGGGGGTCTAGGTGGCGGTGGTGGTGGGGTAGGGCTGCTGCAAGATGTCAACGGGGTTGCAGGGCGAGCAGGTGATGATGACCCTGAAAGAAATGTACACTATCAGTATGGGGTTAAGCTGCTCTCATAACAGCTCTCTCGTACCTTTAAAGTATATATCCCACAGTGTGGAGAGTCAATCAAGCTAAACAGCTGCAAAACCAGCTAGGGATTTGGGTCAGGGGTTACTGAGTAAACATATACATTCATATATGTGGACTCAAACTGGATGAAATAGACAGTTGCTAACCAGATAGGTCACCATGAAGTAGAACAGCTTATTTCTCTCCTTTTGTGCTAGTGCAGTTTTCACACATATGTAACAATATATATGCTTTGGTTATATTTGCTTGTGCATAAACCTTACAAAGTTTAATTCAAAAGGAACACTGGTTGAACTGCACCATTTTAGATTAAGTGTGGCTGCTCAGCATTCCAAAATATTGCCTTCTTTCTTTAATATTAACTTATAAATAAATGGACAGTATGTTATTGTTCCAAAAATTTAATCGGGGATGCTGCAATCAATTAATAATGCTTAAAAATAGGTACACTGCAAACCTACACATATTTATTTAGAAATAAGTCTGATTAGGTTCAATTTAATATACTCCCATGTAAATGGATTTGCAACCTTAGTAAATGGTAAATCACAGTAAAAAAAGGATAAAAAGCTGGCAAATCAGATAACAACCAAGGACGATTCATAAAAATTAGTGAAAATCTGTTATTATTCTGAAGAAAAATGCATGTCCAGAATTTAAGAAATTGATATATTTCTTACTCTTTCAAGGTATTTTTTCCCAGATTGTCGAACACGTTTTCTAAATTGCCACTGACAGTTGTTAAACAAGCTGCTTCATTTAAGTATAGTCATTCATTATAAAAGAATAATACTGAAACTAATTTAAGTCACATGCCAATGTAAATCCTACTACCATACAATTTTTTTTCGTTTTTAGCCAACAGACTAGAATGTCTTTTTTGAAACTTAAGAATATGAGGTATCTTTAAAAATTACCCTAACAGAACTCCAATATCATATCCCAAATGACTTCCAATGACATCTAAGCTATTACTTATGTTTGGTAACATCAAAAGTTTGTTTTAATTGGAAGAATTCAAGCTGTGTCTTCTTTCTACTCTATCAGTATTCTTCCTGGAAACTAGAACAGTTGCAGCATGGAAGGAATTCACAGCAAGGACTCCTTGTATGCCCGGTGAGCGTACAGCAGTGATTAGTGTGTATCACAGGAAGGAAGTATGCTGCAATTGCTCTCATGCTGCCAAAGGGAAAATATAAAAATGCTCATACTTATTATATTATCCATTTCAATGAATAGTACATCTTCTTTCTCCCAAGATACAAAGCATATACACAGGGCTGCACAAAGCATTTGGAAGGGATGCTGTGTGAAACATGTAGCGTGAATGAAGTGCCCCTCCTTAAAGAATTAAAGTAGCCACATCCTCCAGATGGCTTGGAGTAAATGCTGGAAGGATTTCTGTGTGCATTGTATGTGTGCATGCAATGCCACTGTGGGGGCAGTTGGTATAGAAAAATTGTACCTGCAAACAAATCCACAGGCAGCTAAGAAAGCCTTTAGGAAGAGGTGACTTGGATGCTTTGAGGATGAATATTTGGCTTGCGTAAGCCAAATATTGCAATACTTTACAAAGATCCCATTTTAAATATTTGGCACAGCCCTATCAAATGACAAAGTTTCATTTCAAGGGAATAAAGAAAGGAGGCTTATATTCAACCAATCAAATTTTTGTGGTGTTTTCCTAAGCCTTAAACTGAACCCTTTAGCATCAAACAAGACATTCTTGTCAGGAGGGTTGATCTATCATGTCAGTATTAGTGAAACTTATAAGCACTGACTGATCACATGCTTCATGCAGTCAGTAAAACACTCAGCTGCGAGGAGAGGGTGGATGGATGGAGCTTTAAAATACAGCATCATAAATTATTATGTAATATTTGTTGCATTAATAATGTTCCATTTGCTAAGCATACTTTGAATAATTTGCTTACGTGAGATGAGGCTTTGCAAAGTTGATAAATTTAGGTTTTTTTAGTGACCCCATACTGCTGGAGTAGTAATTTTTTTGGATCTGAAACTAACTTTCCTTTCCTTTCCTTTCCTTTCCTTTCCTTTCCTTTCCTTTCCTTTCCTTTCCTTTCCTTTCCTTTCCTTTCCTTTCTTTCAATATCATTAAAAAAAATCTGCAAAATGATCGCACAAATATTCTTTGTATATTGCTGAATAGTTCAGGTTTCTCTATTAGTGACAAATGAAATAAGGAGGAAATTTATATTGATGAACCTATATCTATGGAGATCCTCAATCATCCAGATCATGGTTGTCCCAAAAGGTGCTTTTTCAAAAGGCAACTGGACTTTCTTTGTTTTTCCTTGAAGATGTTTCACATCTCAGCCAAGAAGTTTCTTCTCCAGTCAGAAATGAAGAAGCTTCTTGGATGAGAAGTGAAATGTCTTCAAGGAAAAGCAGAGTCTGGTTCCCTTTTGAAAAAACACCC
Source organism: Oxyrhabdium leporinum (assembly GCA_032468155.1). NCBI lineage: Eukaryota > Metazoa > Chordata > Lepidosauria > Squamata > Cyclocoridae > Oxyrhabdium > Oxyrhabdium leporinum. The sequence goes on from JANHFL010005380.1 coordinate 25,927, forward strand.
TTGTGATGAATCTATGCTATGAAACTGGTGGCACTTTATCTTTGTAAGAATACATTTATTTTCTGGAAACAGCAAAGAAGCTTTATATTTAAGGACGATACACAGAATTTAAAATGTTTCTACAGAATCTTCAGATACCTTAGCAATTTTCTAAAATGTAATATTTAGTGCAGAAATTACTGGATAGTTCTGTCTCAAAATCAGAACAAGAAATGGACACTTTTAATAGAATTGTCAAATCAGTGTCTACATTGAATCTGATTTGACTGATCCCCCCAAAAATGCTTTATTTTGAAACCATTTTGTATCTAACTCCAATAAATCATTATGATAATTTTGGCGGTAACTGACATCTTAAAGGGCTAAAAAGGCTGTTCGCATACACATACTTTCTTAACCCAAACATAAAACTTCATGGAAATCTGTTGTGGTAAGTACACAAGAAGAAACTTCCTCAATAGCCATCAACAGTGTCCTTGAAAGTGCCAAAACAAGCAAAAATACCACAACCCCAAAATATATTGTAATAATTGATCATAATTACACAGGAAAGGAACTTTGAGATAGGAAAGCATATGTGTCACAGACCCATACATATTGATATATAGAACTGTAAGAGATGCTATAAGCCTGATTAACTTCCAGTTCTACTCACTCATGGGAATAATAAGTGAAACAGACAATTCACCATCTATTTTTGCATTTGCTTTTTATAAAAAATATGAATTCTAGGTTGCTGTAAACAGATAATGTTGCAATTATATTGCAGATCCAGCCCCAGGCCCAACTTGTATTTTTCAGGGAGAACATCGTAATCAAAATCAACTATCAAACTTCAGGAAAATGGAACACTTCAAAAAATAAGAGAAGTGTTTTCCCCCCAAATAAAATTAACTGTGAAAAGTTGGTTTCACGGTGGGGTGGGGTTTGGAAAATAATATAAATTTTAAAAGGATTTCTTCCACCTAGGGCATTTCAAACTTGCAAAACTGATTTTTTATTTCAATGACAAGCCATATGAAACTATTTGTACCTAGACCAGCAATTCACTTCATCATCCATCTGTGGATAGATATATACAAGCTTTAAGCTGTTCCATTAATCATATCTGGAACATACAAGGCCATTCCTTTGTTTAAAAGAAAATGACAATTTTAAAGACTAATGATAACATTTATTCTGTTTCCTAAAAATAGTAATTATGAAATTTGCTATTAAGGAAAAAAAATACAACATGGAAGGATAAGTTCTAAGACCCCTAGAATGGGGAGGGGGGGCTTGCCTCAAAATAGTGTTTGAATATATCTTTCTGTTCCCGTCTCTCAGAGTTCACTCTTGCCACAAAACACATTTTCTATGAATTATCAACAGGGAATGGTTATCGAAGACAAGAAAGAATTCTTCAGTCTCATCTTAGATGTACACGTTGTTGATTTCCTATTTGTAATTAATTAGCACTATATAGTTTTCATTTACTTCCAAAATTGAATTGGAGCCAGAGAAAAAATACAAAGCATATGTTGCCCAAAGGAAGTTACTTACTGGCCACGCTCAAGAAATTATTCCCATATAAGAAGAAGCTACAGTTCTTTTTCAGACTCTGGACAACTGTTTGTAGTTACAAAGGGAATTTGTTGCTTGTAAAAAAATTGGGGTACATGTTTCACTCTCATCCCTCCATTTTTATTTTCTAAACTACTCAAAGGATACATTAAGAAACATAACAAATTTTAAAAGTATTTGCAGGGAAAGCAACCAAAGTTTTGTTCCCCCAAAGTGTTGATTATTGATCTGAGATTTAAATACTTTTCTCTCCTGCTAAATTTCCATCAGAGCTCCTATTAGTCTAAGAATAGCCACAGATATTTTCTTGTCATCACAAAGGGTAGGAGTTTGCCTTGATGTCATCTGGCGCACCTTAGGTGTCCATGGTACACAACAACAACTTCAGAAGTAGATGAATGGATTTCCTGGGGACTAAAATAATTTTTCATGCTACCCATCTTTGTTTCACAATCATCTGCTACACTCACACTTGTATTTCCAATGAAATAGCACTATATATAACTTGCCATTGGGATTACTATATTGGGATTCCTATATTAAGATTAAATTATTATCTCTCTTAAATTGAGTTCATCTCCTGATGACTGATGGATATATCCATTTTTTTCCAATCTCACATCTAGAGGTTATTGAACCAAGAAAGACAACATTGACTCTTTCTCTGCTCATTAATAGTATAACTCTTATCATACCTGTTAGCTAATGTCTGGGCTGATTCTCATGAGGGTATAACACTATTCTTGAATAGCATTATTCCTATCTTTTTTTAAAAAAAGAGCTTATCAGCTGAATATAAGCTAATTGAGAGGCTCCTTTTGATTGCCAATTAAAATTTGCATTCTCCAGATCCCCATCCCATTTAAGGAGAGTTTGGTTGATGTTTGTTGGGAGAAGTAAGCTAGGAAAGTCCACCAATCTATGTCCTCAATATTTTCTGTACCATTTGCAGATCATTCTATGGTGGGACAAAGATCACTACAGTGGATACAGGTCCCGAGAGGAAAAAAAAACCCCTTTCATTTAAGGCTTAATATATTAATATGTGCTTATACTTTCCATAAAAAGCATAGGAAGTGTTTAGACAGATAGTGATCTTTCCTGCTACTGTTTAAGTGCTATAAAATTGTTTTTTCATGACTACTGATTATAGAGGTATAAATGAAGGGGGGAAGTCCTATTAGACTTCTTTTTTTCCTCAAAAAGGTCAAGAAGGAACTGTGGTAACTTGGCAAAATATGGATTCTTTTCTTATGCTTTCCTCCTGAGGAAAATCGCCAAGTGAAGTAAAATAAAATACTGCATTTCTTGATTCAGAGCTTTAATAAATCTAGAGCAATCCTGATCAATGATAACACATTTCCATCTTTACCTGGTGCTTAAGACATAAAGCTCTCCCATCAACAATTAGACATTCAGCAATGGTAGGAAAATAAAACATACTATCAAGGATTCACAGTTGAGCTGGGTCACAAGAGCACAGAATTAAAGGAAAAAAAGAAAAGGCCACTGGGCACAGTACAATCAAACAAAAGGGAATGATTGATGCTAAAAGCCAAAAAACAAAAACAAAAAAACTAACAGCTAAAAAGGCTTGTTGTTTCACACGGCAGCATTCATGGCCACACTGAAGCACACTCAAAGCTGTTTAGACATACCACTCGTGCTTCCCGTGCCACCGCCAGTGCTGGGTCCAGGTGATGACACCACTGTCCTGTAGGTAGGAGGTGGAGGGGGAGGTGGTGTTGCTCTCTGTCCCACCCCAAAATCTTTAGGAGATGCTGCTGGTGCTAAGTTATCATCTTTAACGTGGGTCTGCTCTGAAACTTTCTTCTGAACCTCTTCTAAATTGAGTGGAGATGGAACATTGCAAGAGACTTCAGCCTCTGGAGGCTCTTCTGGGATTTCGGATGCCACAGGTGGGGACACCACTTTTTCCCTTGAAGTCACCTCTGGAGTTACATTTTCCAGGGACTGATCAGAAAAACTGATCCATTTATCCTCTGTGTTATCAGCAACAGACTTGGGGGATAATACTGGGCCAAAAATGTTGTCCAAGTCATTGATTGATGGTAGTTTGTCACTTTTGACCTCTGTTGCTGTCTGGTCATTTCCTGTGGTCAAAGTAGTTGATTTCAAACTTTAACATCAACTGGTACAGTTAAGTTGTATTATTGCTCTATGTATGTATGGGGCTTTTAAAAGTCAAGCTACATTCTAGCACAAAGACATTTTGATAACACATTTAAAAGGTGCTTTTGAGAATATCGTTGTGTGCAGGTATCCATATAACTTTGAAGCACATTCCATGTAAATTACATTCTTCTTTCAAAATCAAATATCATATGTTATATATTGATAGAGAAAATTATCTAGGCAACACAATTGACACACTATCTTTATTACTAGATATTAGAAGAGAAATGGCAAAACAATACAAAATTTAAACAAGGTAATGTATGTGCAAGTATGAACATGTATATTGCATAATGCATTGGATTATGTGATATGCAATGTGACATTATTTTAGCAAATCAAAAAGAATATAATTCGTAATACATTTCTATGCTTGAGCTGAAATCATTACTGACAAAATAAATTTTAGTAAATGTAGCAGAACATTTGACCACAGATGTGTTAAGGGACAGGAAAAGATTCTTAATAAAAAATTAATTAATGGTTGCTATATTCAAATAATTGTTGCATTACTAAATTTGGGATAATCTGAAATCAAATAAACAGTTTCTAAATTCTTTTCCTTCTGTGAAAGAGAATGTTTAAAGTTCAGTATGTGTTTTAATCTCTTAATCTCTTAATTAGTTGTCATTCAACAAAAGTTAAGCAAATTTAATTCCCAATGACAACAAGAGATACATCCCCAGCATCCATTTTATCTGAAATGGCTGCAATTTTCCAAATCTGCATACAAAATAGAAAATAATGTAAAACTACTTTCTTTTTGTAGAAAAGAAGACTATTCCATATGTGCAGAGCTCTGGATTGCAGCTAATAAATTCATTGTTGGAATATAATTTCTGTAATTATGAATAAATATATATAAGACCAAAATGCCCAATTTCTTTAGGAAAGCAAAATTATATTAATTTTTTATTCAATTCTTCCACTTCCCAATTGCTATATTCCAGATTGGAGAAGGCTATGTTTGAGAAATATAATCATTATATATTTTAGTATATTCGTAGTCTATCTTTCTATCAAAGTGTAGCACATCAAGGGAGGTAACCATCTACCAAAGGCCATGTATATATAAATGAAATATTGATAAAAAGGGGAAAATTCTGATCCAAAATGTTGCATATGTTTGTAAAGAAATGTTTAAAAAATTGAGTTTTTATGCATGGCAATTTCCTTATATAACAGAACCACGTGTTGATTGAGAAGAAAACCCTAAATGCATTGAGATTCAAGACAGACATATTTAAGCTTCCCAACTTCTTTTCTTGTACCAAATTGAGTCTTGTAAATAAAAGCTTGCTAATAAAATTACCAAAAAACATTCAAATTGGAATACTTAATATAGCACAGGTAACAGAAGCATTTCAAAATTTCAAGGGTTTAGAAGATAATGTGTAAAGCTTCACAGTTATTTTTTGATATCTAAAAAGAGAAACCTGCTTAAAATATTTTGTGAACAAAATATTAAACACAGACAGTATATGCATAATATTAAGAAATTATGATTGAGTTCATATTAATGTTTCATAATGTATATTAAACCAGGTCATCATTATAACGCAGCAAACTATACAAGTTGACTATTTGTGTCAAATATTCTTACCTACTCCAATTGTTAAAGGAGAACCAGCATGAGGAGGTGTAGCAGGAATGTTTTTGGGTGGAAGTGGTGGAGGTGCTGTAACATAAAATGAACATTTCAAAGACAAGGATAGACAAAGTTTAATCACAAAGAATTGACAACTTGGTCTCATGTAGATGTAGCTACAATTCAGAGTTCATTGTACAAGCAGAAGACATTTCCACTTGTTCAGGAACACCAGTTGTTAGCTGCTGACCTTCAAAGAACATCCCATAATTTTTATGCAGAGTATCTCTACCATCAGAAATACACGTTTAATATGGAAGCATGCATAATAATGTTGCTAAACATTATACATTTTAAAATAAACATAGCAATTTTAATGATAAATTTCTCTTCTGTTTTCTGATTAATTTCTCTTTTTAATATATTATATTGGCAGTAAAGGTAAGTTATCATTGCACAGTTGAATCTCTGTTTCCACATTGTATAATGAGCCATGATCCCTAGTAGATTTATTTATTTCTATAATTCACATTTTTTCAATTACACAGGCCCAACAAATTAAACCACTTTTTCTACCAAGAATTATTCTAACTTACTTCCAGATGGGAAGGGTCGTGATGCATTTGGAGATTCTACACTTGAGTTCGCTGGTTGCACAGAACCCCAAACTTCAGACTGATCTATGGGACCTGAAGCTATATATAAGCAGATATATAACAACATATTAATCTGGAAGTAACACAAGAGCTTGATTCTTTTTTATTTCCAGTAGCAGTTTAACTCTGAACTTTAGATATTACCGAATTACAGCAGCTATTCAAATAAAAACAAATTAATCCAAATACTTGTAAGAAGTATTTTGAGTGTTTGTTTCACCATGAAATGTGCAGTACAATATTGGAACCAGTGTCTTCCTGATGCATGTATCCAGTGCACACTTCTCATTCATCTAATATGGCACACTTTTTAAAAAAAAAATATATCAAAATGCTTGTTAAAAATGATTCAGATAGGAGCAAAAAAAGAAACTTAACATAGATTTGATACCATGTTTTTCTTAGATTAGCAATTCAGCAGCCCAGGGGAGCATAGATACACTCACAATAAGAAAGAAACAGTCAGCTGCATCTGCTAGGAGAGCAGGGGACAGCATAATGAAAGCAGCATTGGAACACACACCTCACCCTTTCCACACCTGCACCAAGAGGTTGCATGTAGATACGAAAGAGGCAGAGCCTGGGATAAAAATGCTTTTGTTATTCTGAATAAAGCAACACACTCTGGTGAAATGGAAAGAATTAATCAAATGATGACTCTAATGACTATTTCAGGTGAACCAGCCTGATGCAAAATCTACATGGAGTAATCATGGGGATGATATTGAACTGGAACAGGTAAGATCCAAGTTCCAATCATGGAAGTTAATTGGGTAACTTCCAGAAAATCACATTTTTCAATCCAAAACAACACAAGGGCTATAGGAACAAACTCAAATAGAGAGAAAGCTAAATATTCCCACCTGAGCCCCTGGGAGAAAGGCAAGCTATGGATCTAGTAAACAAATGCGGTTTAATAATTTACCTTCCAATTTGTCTTCTTCAAATGCAGATTCTAGGGGTGGACCAAATAATGGTGCTAAAACAGCAGCGTCTTCTGAAGTTCTTTTGCTACAGAAAAATTAGGTACTTGTTATCAGCAGATGTGACAAACAGGTTAGATTTTTTAAAAAAATAATTTCCATAAAAACAAGCGTCAAACTTTTAAAAGTCATTTCATATATTCACACAAGAATTGACTTTTGTTTTGACATTGCTTGTTATAGATCTGCTAATAACCATTGCCATATCTACTGTATGTAAGGAAAATATCATGTATCGCAGCAACTATGCGGTTTTAAGTTATACTGGAAAGTTGTCAATGTAGCCATTCAATGCTCAAAAGTTTATATATGAACAATTCTATAAAATCTTACATATCAAAAACAAATTAGGTTCTTAGGTGCTAATCCTTAAGAAATCAAAGAATACTATCCATATTACCAGGCTTGAATACTGCCAGGATTTGGACAGGTGAAAATGAAACGGCTAATTTATTAACCTCCCAAGAGCCACTAAAGACTAAACCTGCACAGTGATAGAAAATTCTAAGTGTTGGAAGAATGAAATAGAATATGAATAGTGGATACCTAAGGCGTGGGTAAATACGGCAACTTTACGACCTATGGACTTCAAATCCCAGAATTCCTGAGCCAGCCATAAAGTTGCCATAGTTGCTCACCTCTGGGCTACCTGAATAGGAGTACTGTTTACTGCATTTTATTTCATGTTATTCATGTTACTTTCGATAGTTGTAAAGGGAAGTTCAGGAGCTTTTGAAATAGTTAGACAAATGGGGCTCAATTTCCTTGAAAACACCGTTGTGACTTTCTGGTTCTACCGTAGAAGCAGAGAATCATCTGAAAAGCCTTCCTTAATATTTAGAAATTGTGCCCACTCAGCTCTGGAGACCTTATCTTGAGCCTTTGGAATACTGTTCTGTTTCTTTAAACATGCAGACACACATATACATATACCAATAAAAGATAAAATGTTATTCTTCTAAATAAAAACCCACAAGCCAGGAAATAAATACTGGAATCAGCATTTCACAACTAGTAGTGAAAGTTCCTATTTTTTTTAAAAAAAGGAACCCTATTCAGTTTATTTACAACATAACAGACAATATGATTTAATTGGTTATTTAAAAATTCAGAAATTAAATGTCAACAGACCACAAGTTATCAGATATATATTTAGTTTATCCCAATATGCATAATATTACACCTATCTTTTTGTATAACATTTTCCATCAGGATTACATATATTAAAAGGCATTTTGTTACATTTTCCATTCAAGGATATCATAATGATAGCATAATAGAAGCAAGAAATCCTCTAAAATATATCCTAGTATAATATAGTAAGAAAACATCAGAAAACAGATCAAGTGCCTAAAACCCCTATAAGACATTAAAAAAATCTGCCTGGTATTTAAAAATGCCTGAGTACAAATAACATTTCAACAGATAATGGCACTAATGACAATTAAATTTCAATTTCCACTGATTTCTCTCTATATAAAAGAGAAATGGTTTATTACTAAAAAAAAGCATGTAGTTCCTTAAAATGAATTTATGCTGCCAAAAGAATCTGGAACAAATTTACACATACGATACCAGTAGAAGAATTAAGGGGATAAAAACGGTACCAGTAGAAGAATTTAGGGGATGAAAATTATCCCCACAATTACTATTTCTTAAAATGGAGTGAAGTAACATGTCTGCTACTTGAAATGATTAAGGCAATTTTTTAAAAAAAACACCACCACCAAAATATATTTTAACAATTAGTATCACATCCCAATGTTTAGTTCTGGTCACTAACTATTGTGTAGATTGGGTTAATTGCATTTTGTGTGTGTCTGTGTCTGTGTACACACACACACACGTGTGCGAATGTGTGTGTGTGTGTATATATATAAACCTGTGATATCAGATTGTTTATGTATTTGGTCTACCATAGCAGATTGGGATAAAAAGGTTATTCTTAAAATATTTTGATTCAAAGCCATTTGGTAACAGGCATTCCCTGTGTTTGTTCCTGGACATATTTAATAATCAAATGATATCAAAGAAATGTTGATCAACAGTACCTTTCCTTTTGTAAAACTCTAATACTTCTTTTGGTATAATTTGTTTCTTCTGTCCAATGCTCTGTCTTAATCAATAGTTAATACATTACACATTTTTGGATAAACACTCAGAAAATGAATACTGTAATCCAGTAAAATCCATTTGAATCCATTTTATTTATGTATTTGGGATCTTATGAGCATAAATAATAGAGTAAATATAAACAGATGACAAGAACTGGCTCCAATATTGTAAATTTTGTTTACACATTTCTGCTTATAGCCTGTCTTAATTTGATAATATTATCTGGCAAACAAGCTATATCTGTGTATAGCTGTCACAGTCTGATACAGGTGGAATTCCTCCCCAGATCTGTAAAAGTTAGATAAAAGAGGGCATTACAGTATTCTTTTCATACTCAAGATATAAGTAAAAAGGGAATGCATATAGAGCCATGTACAGGATTGAAAATTGGTCTTAAATTAGCTAAAAGATTATAATTTTATACATTTTTATAGAAAACAAATGTAGACCTAATATTTTAAGGCAATCAAGCATAAACTAATAATCCCTCCACATATGTCCATTTTGAGAATAAGAATTCTACATCTTTGGGGGCTCAGTTTTACACTAACCTGAGAAGCTCTGGAGTAGGTGTTGAACGCCGGGGTCTTGCTATCTCTTCACCTAGCACAAAATATACATTTAAAATTGTTTTCTTGGAGTACAGTGTAGACAAACTGCCTGCTGAATATTAAATAAAATCAACTGAACAGTGGGCCCACGAAGATATGGCATTGGTGCTGATCTGAGACCACAAGTATATTCCCCTTTGCATAATGTTGTGACTTTTGTAAACTTTTTGCAGTTGAGGCAATTCATTTTGCAGGAGTGCAGGAGGTATTACTGCAAGAACAATTCAGCAATGTTACCTCCTAAGCTATGGGAGAATTCTGCTCTTGACAGGAATTCTTAACTTTCCTGCCTCTTGGCTCCTCAGCATTTTTCCTATTCTATCATACCACCTTGCTACCATTTCACTGACTTTAAATTTAACAAAAGAGTGTTTTCTTTCTTTGCTCATAAGACAAGGCTAAGGATGGGAAGCTAGGACTGAATGAAAGCCTATATATTGGTTCCATGATTGGACGACTGGAAGGAACACTAGTAAAACTGCTTTGTGTGAAAGGCTATGATAGCCTCGGACAGTATTAAAAATTATAATATCCCAGGCTACTTCTGCTGACTGCTAGCTGACTGCAATTTGGCATTTCAAATCTCACCAGGCTCAAGATTGACTCAGCCTTCCACCCTTTGGAGGGGGTAAAATGAGGACCCAAATTGTTGGAGGCAATATGCTGACTTTGTAAATTGCTTAGAGAGGACTGTAAAGCACTGTAAAGCATTATATCAGTCTAAGTGCTATTGCTATAATTTAATATCTCTTTAAAATATGATCAAATGGCCAGCAATTGTATATTAAAATTATAATTAGGCAATCTACATTTTTCTACTTAATGCATACTAATACTTAATAAATCAGGCAGAAACCTAACTGTGGCCGCTTAACATAATACAAGATTTCATAAATTATTTCAACTGAGATTAATTATGCCCCCAGTCTTTCTCCATATACTGTAACATTTCACATTTTAGGGTTACATATGTGCTTTTATGAAAAATAAATGCAATTAAAATATTTTCATTAAATATACAGTACGTATTTTTATTAGATACATGAGAATATTCCATGAATTGTGATCGATATTTCAATTTCGCCCAGAGAAATATATATTTTACGGCCTTTTGATATGATCCGTGCAGTCAGCCAACTGCAAATTCTGCATGTGCACTTTAATTTAGAATGCATCTATTAATTATGTTTATGCAGTTGTACAGAATTTCATAGCAGTAGGCAGATGTATTTTCAATCTGTTTTGAGGTTTATTTCACTAATGTTCTGAATATGATCTTTCTTGTTAATTAGCTGCTGCTGCTCTTTTAGAATATGAAAATTATGAAAGAAATCTATTCCATCTATGGATATTCACTGGTTAAAGTCCAATGTGTTTTTAAATGATACTTACTAGATAGGTTCCTCTTAACTGTACCCTAAAATTAAATACAGAAAACTAGTTTAGAATTAAAGGATTATAGTTACATAAAGAGAACATTGCTCTGTTTTGAAATGCTGAAAAGCCGTTGATGAATAATATTTGTAAAACAAAACATATACTAAATTGGGTTTATAGAGTACACTTTCTGAGTTCCTTTGCCAGTTTATTCATTCACTCATATTTATATAAACATGTAAACTATTCAAACGTCTTTTGAATAGAGTTGAAGGTAATAGTTACAAATGTATTTACATAAAAATCTCACACATACTCAATTTGCCAAAAAGTCCTAGACAACATGTTTATAGCCCCAGAGCTGGATTACACATTCATAAAATCTCATTTACTTGTACATTGGTTTATATCTAATTTTTTTTTAACTAAAGATCTGGAGTGTGGTATTGAAGAATATGAAAAAAAACCCATAGAAACAGAAAATAGAATACCCAAGCATGAAACATAAACAGGACATATCTGTGCAGTAGTGTTCTTATATGTTCTTCTGATAGCTCCTTATACTTTTATATCAAAATAGAGAGTGACAGAGGATTGGATCCAGAATGGTTATTGTCTCCATTTCTGCATGTGTTTTTCAAGGCAGCTCTTTTCTTTTCAAATCATATTCCATAAAATATTATAACACCAGAAAATGAGGCCATAATATCATATCCAAGGAAAAGGGAAGACCAAGAAGAACTGAATGATCAAGAGTTCAGTAGGGAAGATTTTAAAGATAATAAAATGGGAAATATTTCTTAATCAATATCTTATTAAGCTTGGCAAGAATTGTTATCTCCCAAACACTCTCTGCAAGATATGTGAGGCATATTCCCCAAAATAAATTTAAAATAACCCACAGTCATTTACGCAACTGTTTCAACGTGAATTCATGACCTACCGGGCTGCGTCTCTGTGATCAGCAAAAAGGAAGAGAAAACAGATACCTAGTCAGAGAGCGGAAGATCAGTAGTAAAAATGTCTTTGGATGGTAGGAGATCGTCTAGCTTCACAAAATATTAATTTCAAAACTATTGTTCTTCAGTTAACTCTCTTCCCAAATCCACTTAAGGTCTTGTGTCTGTTTAAACTTGATTTTAAAAATGAACCTATACTAAGAAGATATTTGCAGGAAAAACATCAACGGAAAATCCACATTTGCTTATTTTATCTCACATATTGTTAAAGGAGTGCTACAGATCAGAAATTAATTAAAGTTACAGATCTAAAATTAAGATTTCAAATTAATCAAAAACCATGTCCTCTTTCTTTATATATTTTGGGCAGTTTGGGAGACTGGCCTTTTCATATTTGCAATTACTTCCAGTACTTATTTGGAAATTCAAAAACATGTGCATTGTCTTAAAAATGTCTGGCATATGTTGTCAGCTTCTTATATTTTTAAAAATTGGCAATTATTCCTTGTTTTAAAAAAGGGTCATATTATGGAGTTAAATATTCTTCTACCTTTTTTTTTCTTTTTGTCTGAAAAACGCAGAGCACACTTTGGATGTTGTCAATATTCATGTATCCCTATTATTTCTCTACATAACTTTTACCTTATGTTTACTTTTGTCTCATTCTATTTATCATATCTGTAGTTAAGTTTTTGTTAGTCTTTGTGTCTGGTCTGCAATTTATCAGCTCATTGATAACCCTATTCTCCCAAAATAGTGAGAATCTGTGATTTCTGGTCTTTTCATTGTGTGTGGTTTGAGACAGAATGCTTTGCTTTTAAACTATTCCATATAATACAAACTATATTTATATCATATGTGTTATGTAAAAAAGAGTCAAATACAAAACTCTCATATCTTTTAAACATTGTCGCATAAGTAATATCTAATAAGTTATTCCTGGAAGGGTCTAATTTTGCCAGTGAGCCATGCTAATACATCTCCTTGTCTAGAAGAGTATGTGTTCATGAAAATAGTAAACTCATCAATCTTTAGTAACAAAATTAATTTGGAATAGGACACTTGCTGTGTGAATTCAGTGCAAATTCTCTATAGATTCTCTGCTGGGCAATTTTGAAGCTGCTTTGCTTTTCATTTCCTGTCCTCATTTCTTCTGCTTTTAATGACATTTAGTAAGAATATTTCAGTGCTTCATTGTGTCAAACTTGGAGCCTGTCTGGCTCAAAATTCACAGACTAAATATTCCCTAAAGGATCTTCTATCTGTGCTATTTTTTAAACCCATTCTCATTGGGAGATTAATGTTACTTTAATGCTTCCCTGTTAACGCTTCAAATCTTTTATCAAGCTGTAGCTCAAAAGTTCAAAATGAATTTTGTTACCTTTGTGTCTTACATCTCAAATTCTTACTGATTGCCTATTTATTCTTACAACTTCAGAAGGACAATTAGCTTGAGAGCCAACCAGGTGGCCTCCATGGATAACACGGTTCCTGCTTCTTCAGGGAAAGGAAATGGTTCAAGTAACATGCAGCCATTTTTTATTTCCAATTAGTGCTGCTGGCAATATGTGGGGAAGAACTGTGCTTCCTTCTCAGAGCCTATCTTCCCAAAACTGTCCTTTGTTTATTCCTTCTTGCGAAATGACATGAAGATGAACAACCTGACAGCACTACCTTCCCAAATACTACGAAGTATGTATGTATGTGCATGTGTTACACCCCCCCCCCCCACACACACATATGCAGAAACTGTTTACATCTAATAAAATGAGAATATTAGGGAATAAAAAGACTTCTTACCGGACTTTTCCTCTGCAAAATGCATTAAGATAAAGAGGATTAAAAAAATAGACATTTTCCATTGTACATATCCTGGCTAAGAAGGATAACAAAATATAAAATATACTGGTTTCTGATAACATGGGGTGATAAATATAATCGTAAAGAAACCTGACAGATTGTTCTCAGCTTAAGCAGGTTCAGATCTTATGCATATCTGTTGATGCAAGACATATTGTATGCAATGAGACTTGCTCTCAAGTAATGGTGCATGGCTTTGCAGTCAGAAACCATTAAACAATTGAACTGAGAAGAAAACTTACTGATTATGTTTTGGAACAGCACATTTCTTTTTGTAATCAAATAGAATCCAATTAAAATTCAACAGACGGCTCTAAATACTAATTCCTTCACCAGACACAAGAAATGAAATATTTGCTGCTGTTCCATTTTCAGCCCATAATTATCTGTTTGCCATCTCCATAAGGTATGAGATGAGTTAGTTGAGAAGGTAGTGCCAAAGTGTCACAAGAGGGTTTAAACTAAACTGATCTTTTCTATCATGTGTCAATTCCTAATTATTTCCCCCATTCTTTTTCCTTTTAAATAGTGTAGGACCTTAAAAAGGTTACTTGCTCCCAAGTGTTCCCCCATCATATCTATGCTTGAACAGATGGTCATTATCTAAAATAGACTATGGAATACAGCAAAGCCTTGCTAAGTCTATTAGAGTAAGTAGGAAGAAAGAAGGAGGGAAATAGGGCACATTGATCTTTTCTTCTTCATCTAACAGTGTTGAATTATTTGGGCATAAATTCTCAACAATGAGGTTGGCAGTATAACCATTTCACAGAAATTATTTTGTTAACACATCAACTTGAAGAACAGCTCATCAACATTCATCACACAGAAACACACACCATTATCAGATTTTCTTCTTAGATAAATAATGCATCATCCAGTGGCTTATAATATGTTATTGGGATAATCATAATGTTACTAAGAAGAGCAAATAATTGCTATTATTACTTTACTTAACATTGCTTTACATTTCTTCCATAAGATTTCAAGCAAACCTTGCTATAGCCAGTGAGTTATGATTTTATAACAGTGATGTTTGAGGCAAAATTTTAAGATGGGCTTATGTTTCTTGCATTTGCAAAATAAATTCAGCAGCAATGATACCTTAAAAAACTGTTTTAAAATGCCGTAGCTCTGCTGCTCTCTAATCTCTTTAAAGAAAGTCATAATAAATCCCATTGTAGAAAAAATTATAGCCAACAGATATGCTACAACCATCATCCATATATCCCCCCAAAGTCATATAAAGTGAGAATGACTTCTTGTTGAGCAACAAAAGAAATACATAGAATATATGCTTTGTACCAGCCTTTCCTTTTACATTTTAACAGGGCAATTTTTCTCCATTTCTGTCCTAATGCTGCACAAAGGTAAATGGAGTAATTTCAGTCATGCTATTGGTTTGGCTCTAATCTTTTCAGGCGCTGTTTTCCGGCAAGGAATAGACTCACAGTGGATTTTCAGGTCACGAGACACCTAAACCTTAAATTAGCATACTAAGAGTCATATATTCAGGAGCAAAAGAAGAAAATGCTAGTTGTATAATCAACTCAATGGGGCAAAACAACATTTTGGATTATAGCATTTCATTTTGCTCCAAAAGTATAGCACTTTTACATTTAAATTGGTTATCTCTGGACCTTTGTGAATGACATGACTTTATTTCTAAAGGAAATCAGCATTTTAAAAAGTGTTCAGTTAGGAAAAAAAAGGTAGAAAACAATTTTGAGACATTTCATATTTCCCTACTGTGTTGTTCTTATGCTGTTTTAGGTAGCTTTTCAACTCTTAGAGCAGTTTTAGAAGAAGCTGTATGGAAAGGAGAAATTAGGCAAAAATGTTTTTCCCCCAAATATATTAAATTCTATTTAATGTACATCTGGGTCTAAACCCATTAGATATATATATATATATATATATGAACCAACCATGTAAGTACATTTTCCTATACATAGTATGTCATTCTCTCTTCCTAAGTAAACTAAATCTGGTTATTAGAGAACTTCTAGGCCACCATAATAATATTCCAATTAGTATTTACTTTTGTAATACTATCTGAACAAACTTCTTTTGAAATATTTTTAAAAGGGTATCAAAGGGCATTTCTCCTGAATTTTGCTGCAACAATTAGAATCAACACCTAGACTATTACAACTGTGAAGAGAAAACTTCACAGAAGTTAAGAAACAAAACAAGCTCTTGAAAAAACTGATTATATTCTGACTAGAAATACTAAAAAAATATATAAGGATTTCAATCCAACATGCCTAACTTTCTGATCACGGTAGCATGATGGACAACAGCTCACAGAAACTTTAGAAAAACCCTCTTTTTGCCAAAAGCAAATTCAAAAATAAATATATAATAGTTTTGCACATAAAATTGAACTCAAATGCTGCTAATCAAGGGGTGTTGCTTTTATTGGTCAAGAGAGTGCAATATTTGGTTTAAATGCTCCAGGGATTTTACGTTATTATGCAAACAGTTGTATATACAATACCACTCACTAATATAAAGTATAGCCCTACTCAATTTAAAGAAATGACACTGTACATTCTAAGTTTCCCTTTTCATAGTATAAAGCCATTTAAGTTATTCTTTTCAGCATCCTGCATTCATGAAAAGCATTACAGCTCTAGAAGCTTCCTTAAACTGTATGGCATCACTTGATTAGGAAGCTGCATTCTTTCCAATGCAACAGTCATCATTCTGATTAACAGCTTCCATGTCTTTCACAGTCCAGGAAATGAGTGTTACAAATCACCTCTTGAACTTGATTTCCATATACTACAATATAACACACTGTTGCCTTCAAACCCAGCTGCATCAGCCTTCTGAATTCGTAATGACTGCAAGGTTCCTTTACTGAAATAAAGACCATCAAATTGCACATACACACACAATGCATAAAAGTTGGACCTTCGTGCAGCAGTAAATGATGAAGGCATAGATGATATCCCAACATTAGGTTTCAAACAATTTGCATGACATTAGATTAGCTAAATTTGTTTCCAGTTGTGTGTCCAGTACGCTGCTGGATTCTATGTTGTTAAAGCCAAATAATAGAAGAAACAAAAGCCATATAGTTTAACTGGAAATTCAGAAACTTTATGCAATTAGGGCAAGTACAACTTTATTATTTACTGCTAATCTTTTCTTATAAATCCAGTAACTAATAGTACCAAGGGACCAATTGGGAGAATGTTGTAATTACCTTCTTTTTGTACTGCTGTCTTTTTCACAAAAGAATGGTCATTATTATGAAAGTGATAAACTTATAGACTTACAATTCAATTGCATAATTTTTGTGAAGGAATGCTGTTAAAATGGTTCATGTCCAAAGCCGATATATAACTATCTACCTGATGAACAAACCACCCCATTGAGTCATACTTGAGGCAATTAGAAGCTAATCAACTTTGTGGGATGAAAGTAAGTACTATTTACTGTTTCATGAATTAATCATCAGATGAAGCAGAAACAAATCTCAATAAGAATCCTGTGTCAATGTATCGTTTGAGTAGCTCTGTTTGGACAGAGAAACCTTGAACTGACTAATATAATTCATCCTCAGATATCTATAAAGTACAAACTCTCTGTAGGAAGGTGTTCTGACATAAGGCCACTGGACTTATATCTCCTGTTTACCACTGAATCATACTTTTTCCAGAATGTTAACCATGTGCGGCATTGGAGAAAGAGGCTATTGCTTTGAGGAAATGGAAAGATTTCTTAGACAGGATGATGAGCAGGTATCCACTTCTGAAAATAGGGTTTTGATAAGAAATAGCGTTATATGTATATAGAAACCTGGGTGGCTAACTGATGTAAGAGTTAGAAGGCTAGCACATGTCATCTAGATCAGGGGTTCTGGGCCACAGCCTGTTTGGAACCGGGCCGCAGAAGTGGTAGGCGAGTGCATGCACACACAGCTACATTTGTGCATGAACACCACCCCCCACCCCCCACCCCCCAGTCACTGCCAGTCCATCAAGCTGGAAAGGTTGGAGAAAGGTGATCCAGATAAATGTTTAGAAGCAGTGATCAAAATGCCGAACTCTATTAACGACACTGACCTCCAATGTTCTTATAAAATTCTAGAAATCAAATATATATAGGTAATTGGAAGTTGAAAATTGCAACTTGTAAAGTTGTTTTTCCTGAAATGCTACTTATTCCGCATACAGGGTTAGCTAGTGTTTTTATTTAAAGAAATAGCAATGTTTTGATAAGAAAATCTTTGGAGTTGACTATTCAATTTGATAGGGACAGAGAACAAATTTAGGATAAGCACTAGTTATGCAAAAGGGACAGTTCCCATTTGTCATGCTTAAAAGTAATAATACCAAATCATTCATGCTTATATTGTCTTCTACAGGGATGGGGTGGCGTAGAAAGAAATAAATGCTAAGAAGGTCATTCAGTTTGAGATGAATCTCTTTGGAATCTACAAGAAAAAACTGATCACCCATATGGGATCAATAGGTAACAGGACACAAGCATAGAACATGTTAATCAGCCAAGCTAACCAAGTAGTTATACAGAAACTTGTATTCCTAACCGTATTGGGGTAGAGACAAAGCTAGCTGGGGAACACTAAAGGTATTAGTCTCAAGCCAAGAGAGGAAAGCTGAAGGCTTAATTTTAAAGAATAGAGATACAAAAGTCATAACAAAAACCACAGAACGCAGTCATCTCTGAACAGATAGGTGAAAGGAAGGACATACTGAGATAGTGCTATAATAAAGAGCATCATGTCGCTCTAGTCTAGACATTGCCAACAAATTGGCCAGAATTACTCTGACTGAAAATATCAGGTCTTGAGAATTCTTGTCATGTTAAACTTCTAGAAATAAAAAACTTTGCACTGTTGAGAGTAAAAGGTATATTATTCAGGTCACAGTGATGCTACCCATCACTTCTGCATCTCAAAAAGACTTAAATCTCTTATCTCTGACTTCTGCAAATTTCTAATGACATTCTTCATCTTTTTATACTGGATCCCTTTGGGAAATTGGAAACCCAATTTCCAATAACTAATATAAAAATGAGAGAACAAACAACTCAGCTCAGTTTAATTTTTTTTTAAAAAATATCTGAATTGTGGCCATTTCATGACTATTTTAAATAAGTGGCTTCTTATTTCTTTCAAATGCTTTTCAAAATGCTTTTTAAAATATAGATCATATCCATACAATGTATTCATTTCTAAAACCATAATAGCAGCATGCAGAGAAAATTGCTGTAACTTCTTTAAAATGTTCTCTCGTTAAAAGATCTGTCAAAAGAGCGAAGTAGCTATGGAATAGAATAGAATAACAGAGTTGGAAGGGACCTTGGAGGTCTTCTAGCCCAATCCCCTGCTTAGGCAGGAATCCCTATACCATTTTAGACAAATGGCTATCCAATCTCTTCTTTAAAAATTCCAGTGTTGGAGCATTTACAACTTCTGGAGGCAAGTTGTTGATTAATTGTTCTAACTGTCAGGAAATTTCTCCTTAGTTCTAGGTTGCTTCTCTCCTTGATTAGTTTCCACCCGTTGCTTCTTGTCCTGCC